>CAUYQU010070966.1:0-28988 GCA_963574635.1 Cheracebus regulus | reverse complement strand
TGGTTTTATCCATCTGTCGTCTTTGTAATTACCCACTTTCAAATTAGGTCTCTGAGTGGACGTCCAGCTTGTTAATTCCCAGCTCCGGAATCTATGTAATTTTCACTGTGCGACTCGCAACGCTAGCCAAAACAGCAGCGTTGAAATTCGTGGTGCTTTTCTGCCCAGGGGTCTCCGGTCTGGCTTCTCAGTCCCTTTTTCAATCAGCTAGATGGTCTGCTCTGACTTCCCAGAGCTCCAAACATCATCCAAAAGGAGAGTCAGTCCCGTTTACTCCACACCAAGAGCCGCCAAGCCGAGGCGCCGGCAAAAAAGCCACGCCAGCCGAAAGGGTCGCGCTGGCGACCCGTGGGGCTCCTCCGCTGGGAATGTCCTGGTCCGTGGGCAGCAAAAATTTATCGGTAAGTGTGGCGTCCACTGGTTCTTTGTGCTTTTACTGGGGGCTGCAATCCTGAGCTGCTAGTGATCGGCCATCTTGGATCTCTCCAATGTTTGTTAAAACATTAACAAAAATGTTAATATTTTGGGTATTAACATTTTTTCAGATACATGGTCTGCCAATATTGTCTTGCATTCTGTGGGTTGCCCTTTCATTTTGTTGATTGTTTTCTTTGTTGTGCAGAAGCCTTTTGGTTTGATTTAGTCCCATTTGTTTATGTTTGCTTTTGTTCCCTTGTGCTTTGGATGTCATATATAAAAATTTTTGCCAAGGCCAATGTCAAGGAGCTTTTCTTCCAAGTTCTCTTCTAGGAGTTTTATGGTTTAAGGTTTTATATTTAAGTCTTTAATCTGTCTGAAGTTGATTTTGTCAAGTTTTATTTTTTTGCATGGAAATAGCCAGTTTTCCTAGCACCATTTACTGAAGACTTTCTTTTCCTTATTGTGTATTTTTGGTGCCCCCGTTAAAGATTAGTTGACTATGTATCAGTGGGTTTATTTCTGGGCTCTCTATTCTGACCCATTGGTCCATTTGTCTGCTTTTAATGCCAGTATCATACTGTTCTGATTACCATAGCTATGTACTATAGTTTGAAACCAGGGTCTGTGATGCCTCCAGCTTGCTCTTTTTGCTCAAGATTGCTTTTGTTATTTGAAGCCCTTTGTTAATCTGTACACATTTTTAGAATTGCTTTTTCTATTTCTGTACACAATGCCATTGGAATTTTGGTAGGGACTTCATTGAATCTGTGAACTGCTTTGGGTGGTGTGGACATTTTAACAATATTAATTCTTTAACCCCCAAACATGGGATGTCTTTTCATTTATTTGTGTCTTCTTTAATTTCCAACATCAATGTCTTAGGGTTTTCAGAGCACAGTTTTACCTTCTTAGTTAAATTTATTCCTAGGTATCTTAACACTTTTAATGCTATGAAAATTGGATTGTTTTCTTAATTTCTTTTTAGATTGCTGTTAGTGTATAGAAATGCAACTGATATTTGTATGTTGATTTGGTGTTTAATAACTACTCAGTCCATTTATTAGTTCTAACAGTATTTTGGTGGAGACTTTAGGGTTTCCTATATATATGATGATGTCACTGCAAACAGACAATTTAACTTCTTCCTTTCTCATTTAGATGCCCTTTATCTTTTCTTTCCTTGCCTAATTCCTCTGGTTAGGAATTTCAGTATTGTGTTGAATAAAAGTAATGAGAGTGGGTATGTTGTCTTGTTTCTGATCTTAAAGGAAAATTTTTAGCTTTTCACCATTGCATATGATGTTAACTTTGGGCTTATCCTGTATAATTTATATTATGTTAAGAGATATTCCTTCTATGTCTAATTTATTGATAGTTTTAAAATCATAAATAGATGTTGAATTTTGTCAAGTGCTCATTCTGCATCTACTGAGATGATAGCATTTTTTAACCCTTCATTTTGTTAATCTAGTGTATTGTATTTATTGTGTATGTTAACCCATCCTTGCATCCCAGGAATAACTCCAACTTGGTCATGGTGTATAATATTTTTACACAATCCTGTTGAATTCTATTTGCTAGTAATTCTTTTGAGGATATTTGCATCTGTGTTCATCAGCAATATTGCCCTGTAATTTTATTTTCATGTAGTGCCCTTATCTGGCTTTAGTGTGAAAGTGACGCTAACCTCATACAATGAATTTGGAAGTGTTCCTTTCTTTATGATTTTTTGAAAGAGTTTGAGAAGGATTAGTCTTAGTTCTTTAAATTCTTAGTAAAATTCATCTGTGAAGCCATCTGGTTCTGTACTTTTCTTTGTTGGGATGTTTTTGGTTACTGATTCAATCTTCTTACTCATTATTGGTCTATTCAGATTTTCTATTTTTTCATGATTCAGTCTTGGTAGGTTGCATGTGTCTAGAAATTTGCCCATTTTTTTCCAGGTGATCCAGTTTGTTGGCATATAATTGTTCATAGCAGTCTCTTATAATCTTTTATATTTCTGTGGTATTAGTTATAATGTCTCCTGTTTCCTTTATAATTTTATTTATTTGAGTCTTTTTTCTTCTTGGTTAGTGTAGCTAAAACTTTGGCAATTTTATTTTTATATTAAAAAAAAAAAAAAAACAACCCTGGCCCTTTGTTTGATCTTTTGTATTGTCTTTCTAGTCTCTATCACTTCTGTTCTAATCTTTATTATTTCCTCTCCTTTGCCAACTTTATGCCTTTTTTTCTAATTCTTTAAGGTATAAAATAAAGTTGTTTATTTGAAATATTCTTTTTTTCTTAATGTATACATTTATCACCCTAAACTACCTTCTTTGAACTGCTTTTGCTGCACAACATAAATTTGAGTATGTTGTGTTTTCATTTTTGTCTCAAAATAGTTTTTGATTTCTTCGTTGACCCACTGCTTTTCAGTAGTGTGTTAATGTATTAGTCCATTCTCATGCTGCTATAAAGAATTGCTCAAGACTACAGTAATTTATAAAGGAAAGAGTTTTAATTGTCTCACAGTTCTGCATGGCTGGGGAGGCCTCAGGAATCTGATAATCATGGTGGAAGAGGAAACAAACACATCCTTTTTCACAGGATAACAGGAAGAAGTGCTGAGCAAAAGGGGGAAAACCCCCTTATAAAACAATCAGATCTTGTGAGAACTCACTCACTATCATGAGAAAAGCATGAGTGTTACTGACCCAATTATTCAATTACCTCCCACAATACGTGGGGATTATGGGGAAGATGATATTTGAGTGGGGACACAGCCAAACCATGTCAGTTAATTTACACCTATTTGTAAAATTTTCAAAATTCCTACTGTTACTAATTTCTAGTTTCATACCATTATGTTTGTAAAAGATACTTGATATGATTATAGCCTTCTTAAGTTTGTTAAGACTTGTTTTGTGGCCCAACATATGATCTATCCTGGAGAGCATTATTTGTGCAGTTAAGAGAAATGTGTACTCTGCTGCTTTTGAGTGGAATGTTCTGCATTTGGTCTATATTGCTATTGAAGTCTGCTATTTCCTTAAAGATTTTCTGTCTGGTTGATTTATTTATTGTTGGAAGTAGAGTACTGAAGTCTTCTACTATTATTGCGTTGCTTCTGTTTCTTTCTTCAGTTCTGTTGATATTTGCTATTTGTATTTAATTGTTCTAATGTTGGGTGGAAATATATTTGCAGTTGGCATATCCCCTTGATGAATTGGCCCCTATATCATTATATATTGACCTCTTTGTCATGACGGATTTTGACTGAAAGTCTATTTGGTTTGATATAAATATTACCATGCCTGCTTTCTTTTGGTTTCCATTTTCATGGAATATCTCTTTCCATTCCTTTATTTTTAGCCTGTTTGTGTCCTTAAGGCTAAAGTGACCCTCTTGTAAGCAGTATATAGTTGAATTTTTTTAAAGTTTATTCAACCACTGTCGATTTTTTGATTGGAGATTTTAATATATTTACATTTAAAGTAATTATTGATAGGTAGGGTCTTACTCTTTCCATTTTTTAATTGTTTTCTATTTATTAAATCTTTTATTCATTTTCATATCTTTTGAAATATTTCCTTATGAGTTGTTGATTTTTTGTAGTGATATGCTTGGATTCCTTTCTATTTATCTTTTATGTGTCTACTAGTGGCTCTTTTTTTTCTCTTTCTTCCCTCCCTCCCTCCCTCCCTTTTTTCTTCCTTCCTTCCTTCTCTTTCCTTTATTTTTTCTTTCTTTCTTGTTTCTTTCCTTTCTTTCTTTCTCTTTCTCTCTTTCTCCCTCTCTCTCTTTCTCTCTTTTTTCTCTTTCCTTCCCTCCCTTTTTCCTTCCTCCCCCCTCCCTCCCTCCCTTCCTTCCTTCCTTCCTTTCTTCCTTCCTTTCTTCCTTCCTTTCTTCCTCTCTTCCTCCTTTCCTTCTTTCCTTCCTTTCTTCCTTCCTTTCTTTTGAGACAGGGTCTCACTCTCTCACCCAGGCTGTTGTGCAGTGGTGCAATCTTGGCTCACTGCAACCTCTGCCTCCCAGATTCAAGCAATTCTCCAGCTTCAGCCTCCCAAGTAGCTGGGACTATAGGTATGTATTACCACAGCTAGATAATTTTTGTAACTTTAGTAGAGATAGGGTTTCACCAGGCTGGTCTTGAACTTCTGCCCTCAAGCTATCTGCTTGCCTTGAACTTCTGCCCTCAAGCTATCTGCTTGCTTTGGCTTTCCAAAGTACTGGGATTACATGCATGAGTCACTGCACCCAGCCATAGCTTTTTCTTTATGGTTACCATGAAGTTTACATAAAACATATTATGTTATAACATTGTGTTTTAAGCTGATAAAAATGTAACTACAATTGCATTAAAAGACTCAACACTCTTACTTTTCCCTCCTTCACATTTTATGCTATTGATATCACACTTTAACTATTTTTATATCGAATATCCATTAACAAATTACTGTAGCTATAGTTATTTTTAATACTTTTATCCTGTAAGTTTTAATCTAGAGTTACAAACTGATATATACACTAGCATTAGAGTTTTCTGGATTTGACTATGTATTTACCTTCATCAGTGAGTTTTATCTTTTTATGTGTTTATCCTTTTTATGTTGTCATTATGATGTTTAGTACTGAGTCTTAACTTGATTGAATTGAAGGATACAAAGTATTGATCCTGGGTGTGTCTGTGTGGGTGTTGCCAAAAAGATTAACATTTGAGTCAGTGGACTGGGGAAGGCAGATTCACCCTTAATCTGGTGGACACAATCTAATCAGCTGCCAACAAATATAAAGCAGGCAAAAAAAAACAAAAAACACAAAACAAAAAACCGTGAAAAGGAGAGCTGGGCCTAGCTCCCAGCCTACATCTAGCTCCCAGCCTACATCTTTCTCCCATGCCCTCGAATGCTGGACTCCCAAGTTCTTCAGTTTTGGGACTTGATCTGACTCTCCTTGCTCCTCAACTTGCAGACAGCCTATTGTGGGACCTTGTGATCATGTAAATTAATATTTAATAAACTCCCCTTTATATATAATAGACATATATATATACGTCTCCTATTATATATATATATATATCTCCAATGATATATATAGGATATATGTGTGTATGTGTGTGTATATATATCTCCTATTAGTTCTGTTCCTTTAAGAGAATCCTGACTGACACAGTTACTTGGCATCTTTCCATTTTATGTGAAGACATCTCTTTAGCATTTCTTGTAAGGCATTATCTAGTGGTGATAAATTCCCTTAGCTTTTGTTTGTGTGAGAATGTCTTTATCTCTCCATTTCTGATGAAAAGCTTTGCTGGTAGTATTCTTGGTTGGATTTTTATTCTCTTTCAGAACTTTGAATATGACATTTTGCTCTTTCCTGATCCACAAGGTTTTTTGCTGCGAAGTCTCCTGATATCCTTATGATGATTCTCTTATGAGGAGTTTCTTTTCTCTTATTGCCTTCAAGAGTGTCTCCTTGTCTTTGACTTTTGACAATCTAATTGTTTTGGAGTATTTTTCTTTGGGTTGATCTTACTTGAGATCTTTTGAGTTTCATTAAAATGAGAATGTTCATATCTCTCCTGAGATTTGGGAAGTTCTAAACCATTATTTCTTTAAATGAGCTTTCTGCTTCATTTTTGGTCTCTCTTCTTCTTTTGGAATTCCTATAATTAGAATATTTGTTTGCTTAATGATGTCCTATTTGCTCCTAATGATTTTTTACTAATTTTATTCTTTTTTTCTTTTTGTTTTTCTAATCAACTAATTTTTAATGCCCTGACTTTGATTTCACTGTTCTTTCTTCTGCATGATTGAGTTTGCTCTTGAAGTTCTTTATTGTATATTTTAGTTCTCTTATTGTATCACTAGAATTTCTGTTTGGTTCTTATTTATCGTTTCTATTTCATTATTAAAATTTTAATTTTGTTCATGCATTGTTTTCCTAGTATTGTTTAATTATCTATGTTCTCTTGCATTTCATTGAGCTACTTTAAGATGATTATTTTAAATTGCTTGTAAGGCAATTTATATATGTCAGTTTCTTTGGGGATGGAGCTTTATTTGTTTCCTTTGGTGGTGTATGTTTGCCTGATTCTTTGTCATGCATGAAACCTTGTGTTGGTGCCTGTGTATCTGAAATAGCAAACATCTTTTCAGTATTTTGGCAGGTAAAGATCTTCTGTCAAATGTCTAGGCTGTTGGGATTATCTCTGGGATCACAGATGAATGGAGTTGGAGCTGAGTCACATGGCTGTTTCAGGATCTGACGTGGAACCAAGGTTGGCAAGCTTGTTTATTGGAACACAGATGAGTGTGAGTTCAAGCAGGTTCCTGAGTGGGCATGAATGCTCTCAGACTATAGCTGAGAGGGTCTGAAGCCAAGTTACAGATCCGTTTCAGGATCTACTGTGGGACCAAGGTTGGCAAGCCTGTCTCCTGAGGCATGACTGCATATGACTTCTGGTGGGTTCCTCGCTGAGTAGACTTGCTTTTAGGCTGCAGCTGAGAGGGACTGGAGATGAGTTATAGGACTCTTTCAGGGTCTGCATGGGACTGAGGTTGGCAAGTCACAGAACAGTCTGACTACCGGTGAGTCCCAAGGAGTGCACAGCTGCTTACAGACCACAGCTAAGGGGAGCTGGAGCCAAGTTACAAGGCAATTTCATGGTCTGCTGCTGAGATCATGGGCCTACCATCTGAGACTCAGGTGGGTATGATCCCTCTCAGATCCCTTGGCAGATGGTTCTAGTGGCAGGACCAAGGTAAGTGAGGTTGTATCTGATACATAAGGAGATGAGGCTGTTTTTTCACATCTGTAGCCTGTATTGTGGTGAGTGACACTGCCATCTGAGTGCAAACCTGTTCTCAAGGCAGTCTTCTTAGGTCTTGGGCTCCACCAGGGTTCTCAGTCTCCTACCAGGGCTCTCACAATGACGCTTTTGTCTACATATGGCTGAAAATTCTTGTTACTGTAGGGGAGTAGGGGATACAAGTAGGGGACCTGCTATTCCATCATCTTTCTGACATTCCTATTAATCTGTTTAATATGTGCACTTCTTGATGTAGAGTAGTACTTCCTTTCATAAAATTGAAAAAACCTGCTATATTTTAAAGATTTATACACCTAAATTATTTCTATAATAGTAAATTTTTGTGTAATGTGTTTAAGTAGATGTATACAACTGCTTTGTCAATCACTTTTCTGTACAGAGGGAGGAAATTCCCAAGTGAAGATTTAAACTTTCTTCTTTCAAGTTTTAAATTATGTTTTTCTTTAGGATGTCATGGTTAAAAATTTAATCAGTCTTTGATCTCTCCTTGGATGAAACAGATTCATCCAATAATAACACAGTGAAATATGTGGTTTAGTATAATCTCTGCTTGTACTGCAAACAGAAGAGAAATAAAGGGTCTCTAGACACAAAATTAATTGCTCTGCATCAGGTTGCATTGCCATTTAAAGCAAATTTATCTTTGCATTATGATTGTATTTTCCATTATTTGAAAACTTGAGGCATGTTCATTTTTAGTATTGTGAGTTTCTATTGTCAAGCTGACCGCCATTATTTGTTATTTGTTGAATCTTAACCTCAAACAAAGGCATTGCCTCTTTTTGGGGAAAAAGACTGATTCCTTGTAATAGAGATAGGCTTTTATTTTCATTTTCAAAACACCTCTATGCTCCACATTTAATTTTGAAAATGCTATAAAGATATGGCTCTTGTTACTGATTATTTCACTAAATTGTTAAATGTTAATGTTCCAAATTTGGCAGTGTAAACATTGTGAATCCTAAAACTGATTCAGAAAATTTCATAGAATCACAATTTTAATTGGGCTACCTGATCTTATTAGTTTCATTTCACTTCATCTTCTTAATCTACCTAAGTATATTCCCAATCTTTAATATAGATTTCCAATTAAAAAGAGGGAGAATGTTTTCTGTCTTTTATATTTATTCCCTAATTGCTTTTAGGCTCTCCAAAGGTTCTGTTTTGTACAGGTGGTTGTTTTGAAGCATACTGTGCTTTCAGAATCTCTTGAAATATTTACGGATGATGAATTTGCAGCCAAAACACTCAATAAACAGCACCTGCAGAACTTAGACTTTGTCTAAATTTGGAAGTCAGAACTGAGGACTGGTGATTTTGATAGTTCTAGGGAATATGACTTTTGAAAGAGGATTTCAGAAATTTGAAGTGAAAGCTTAAATCATATTTACAAGCTAACTGCTCGAGTTCTTATATAATGTATTTGGTCATTTTATTATGGTTACTTCTTTTGAAATTTAACATGCTAGGTTGCCAATCTTTTTGGTAACTAAGAGATTTAGTAAATGTTACAGATTTGCAAAACTGTAGCTTGAAGTTAACTTGGGGCTGAAAGTAAGGATCTCCTGTACTCATTACCTGGCAGGTTTGGGCCCTGCCTACACTACTCTCACCCTCCATCCAGGTGTGATGATAAGTGTTTAACAATTGCCTCACTAAAAATAGGTGAATAAATTTTTTAAAAGCCTGATTTGTAGCATTTGCTGATTTTCATGTAAATACGTCCTCTGGCTGATATCAAGGTATCAAAGATTTAACTGCTGGCTTTCACAATTTCTGAAAATTTAGTAATTGGCTCTCATGAGCTCATATAAACCTGCTACAGCATACTACTACCTGAATCTATATTATCACCTGCCTCAGGAATCCACAATTCCAAGATTTTTCATCTTTATTTGTGTATAACTTGATATTTTTTTCCCATGTTGTTACTATATTAGATTCATGAAAATGCTGAAACTTTAAGAAAGTTCTCACTCTTCTAATTTGTATTCAATAGAAACTGCCAATAGCAACTTCCCATAAATACCTTAGAATGGCTCCTTTGCATTGAAAGCTAAGAAATTCTATTTATAGGGAGGGCATGATTCCTTATCTATTCCTTTCTTCCCTGAAAGAAAGAAATGAACATGTATACGTGTGAGAGAGGAAAGGAAAGAGGAATTTTAATATAAAGATAAAATTTAGTCTGATGCTGTTCATTTGTCTTTATAGCCTTATATGAACTTCTGAAGTATAGACACTTTGTATCCTGGTAAAAAGTAGCTTCTCAAAAAGAGAATGAGCTTTCCTAGAGGAATGAGAAAGCTGCTTGCCTAACCTGAAGACAGAGAGTCACTTAAACTCTTCTAGAATTTGCAAGAGCTCTCTGAGGATGTTTTACCTAGAGGTCTTAAGATAGTGATGCAGAATAAGAGAAAAGTATGATGGGAAAATGGCATTATCAGCTCTCTTCCATTCTGCTGTCTCCCACCAGTCTTGTAATGATGTGGACCTCTAATAGATTTGGGGCTGCAGTCTTCTGCTGTGAATAATCAGGCCACAATCAGCAAAGAAGCTGGGGAATGAGAAGTATGGAGCCTTTTTGGTCAATACTAGTTATATTAATCAGAGCTTTCTAGAAAGACAGAGCTAATAGGATAGATATAAATCTAAAGGGGAGTTTATTAAGGAGTATTAACTCACATGATCACAAGGTCCCACAACTGGCTGTCTGCAAGCTGAGGAACAAGGAAGCCAGTCTGAGTCCCAAAGCTGAAGAACTTGGAATTTGATATTCGAGGGCAGGAAGCATCCAGCAAGGGAGAAAAATGTAGGCTGGGGGGCTAAGTCAGTCTAATCTTTAAAGGTTTTTCTGCCTGCGTTATAATCTGGCCATGCTGGTGGTTGATTAGATGATGCTCACCCAGATTAAGGGTGGGTCTGCCTCTCCAAGCCCAGTGATTCAAATGTCAATCTCCCTTGGCAACACCCTCACAGACACACCCAGGATCAATACCTTGCATCCTTCAATCCAATCAAGTTGATACTCAGTGTTGACCATCACACTGATTAAGTCAATTGAGGGGAAAGAATGAAGACTATCCGAGATTCTAAAAATAAAGTGTCTATTCTCTTGGCTTTGCTTGTCATTTCTTTACTAGTATTTAGAGGATTGTGACTTATTTCACCTGGGCAAATGATTGTATTGTGATTACTTTGTCAGGAACATTCAGATTTCAGTGATCATCAGAGCCGTAACCACAGAGTCTTTAAAATGATAAAAATATGAACACCCTTAATTATATTATCTTAGACGGACAAAAATTCTTGGGTGTACAGGTATTCAGATATTTTCTTAAGTTGTGCTTTCACCATGAACTATCTGTTTTCTTTTGTCAAATTAATATCCAAAGAAAGTGGGTTTTTTTTGGTGCATTTAGTATAATTTGGGGAAACTTGAAGTTATATTGGCATACAAAATTTTAGAAATTCTTATTTCCTTATTTTCAGAAACCATTGCATGTACCATCAGAGTTGAATTGATTCATGATTATTGAGATATGAAAATAGTCTAATTTCTCTGTTCTTCAGGCATAGAGTCCTGTCAATTTAAGGCAAGATAATTCTAATTAAATATGAGGGAATAATTAGGTAGGTTGTTGTGACTTAGTTAGTAAAGGTTAGATAAGTTGCAGTTTGAACAGAAACCAAAGTTAATCTTATGGAAGACTGAGATTGTTGGTATGTATGAAATATTCTTAGATTTAGAGTAAATTTCATATAGTCAAAATTCATAAATATGGATAGTTTGTAACACCGTCCTCAGGCAAACTTTAAGGTTTGAATGTGGTGGTGTGGGGGGCATGGGAACAAATATTTATTCCTCACAGTTTGCTAATACAGGGAATTATTTTGATTGATTTAGAAAGGTTAAGCCAATTTTGCATTCTGGAGATAATCCTCCCTGGGTCATGATGTATTATCTTTTTTATGTATTATTGGATTCAGTTTGCTCAATTTTAAGAGTATTTACTTGTACGTTTGAGTGGAATACTGATAAATAATTTTGTTTTCTTGTAATGTCTTTCATTCTTCTAGCAGAATAATGCTGGTTTTACAGAATGCAGAAAATATTTCATGGCCTTCAATTTTCTGAAAGGGTTTGGGTACAATTGATAATGTTTCTTTCTAAAATGCTCATAAGAATTCATTAGTGAAGTCACCTGGACCTGGAGTTTTCTTTGTGAAGGTTTTAAAAATTAAAAATTTAGTTGCTTTAATAAATATAGGGCCATTCAAGTTATCTATATCTATTTCTTTTTAAGAGATACTAGGCAGTTTGTGTCTTTCAAGAAATTCATATATTTTATCTGGCTGTTGAATTTATAGGTATAAAGTTGTACATAATATTTCCCTAATTTCTTCTCTTTGGATTGTAGTGATGTTACCTCTCTCATGCTTAATATTGGTTTTTTGGCTTTTCTCTTTTTTTCCAGATCAAGTAGGCTAAAGGTTTATCAGTGTAGCTTCATTGATTTTTATCTATTATTTTTTGTGGTCTATTTAATTAATTCAATCTGATTATCATTACTTCCTTTCTTCCTGTTTTGTTTTTGATTTTTTGTTTTTTTTCCTAGCTTTTTAAGGTGAAGTAACTGATTTGATATCTTTATTTTTCTAATTTAAGGCATTTACTTCTGTGAATTTCGTTTTGGGTACTACTTTACTTGAATTCCACACACTCAAGTTTTGTTCTTAATTTCATGTACTTCAAAATACTTTTTAAAGACCTGGCAAGATGGCCGAATAGGAACAGCTCCAGTCTGCAGCTCCTAGTGAGATCAATGCAGAAGGCGGGTGATTTCTGCATTTTTAACTGAGGTACCTGGTTCATCTCATTGGTAACTGGTTAGACAGTGAGTGAAACCCATGGAGGGTGAGCTGAAGCAGGGTGGGGCGTCACTTCACCCAGGAAGGGCAAGGGATGGGTAACTCCCTAGCTTAGCCAAAAAAAGCCCAGAGGGTCTGCACCATGAGGAACGGTGCACCCCGGCCCAGATACTACACTTTTTCCATGGTCTTTACAACCCACAGACCAGGAGATTCCCTCCGGTACCTACGCCACCACCCCAGGTTCCAAGCACAAAACTGATGCTGTTTGGGCAGATACTGAGCTAGCTGCAGGAGTATTTTTGGTCATACCCCAGTGGCGCTTGGAATGCCAGTGAGACAGATCCATTCACTCCCCTGCAAAGGGCCTGAAACCAGGGAACTGAGTGGTCTAATTCACTGGATCCCACCCCCATGGAATCCAGCAAGCCAAGATCCACTGACTTGAAGTTCTTGCTGCCAGCACAGCAGTCTGAAGTCAACCTGGTAGACTTGAACTTGGTGCAGGGAGGGGCGACCACCATTACTGAGGCTTGAGTAGGCAGGTTTTCCCTCACAGTGTAAACAAAGCCACAGAGAAGTTTCAACTGGGAGAAGCCCTAGGCAGCTCAGCAAAGCCACTGTAGCCAGACTGCCTCTAGATTCCTCCTCTCTGGGCAGGGCATCTCTGAAAAAATGGCAGCAACCCCAGTCAGAGGCTTACAGATAAAACTGCCATCTCCCTGGGACAGAGCACCTGGGGGAAGGGGGAGCTATGGGTGCAGCTTCAGCAGACTTAAACCTCCCTTCCTGCTGCCTCTGTGCAATGGATCTCCCAGCACAGCGTTTGAGCTCTGCTAAGGGACAGACTGCTTCCTCAGGTGGGTTCCTGACCTCCGTGTCTCCTGACTGGGAGACATCTCCCAGGAGGGGCCGACAGAGATCTCATACAGGAGAGCTCTGGATAGCATCTGGTAGGATGAAGCTCTGATGAAGCTTCTCTGATGAAGCTTCCAGAGGAGGAAACAGGCAGCAGTCTTTGATGTTCTGCAGCCTCCACTGGTGATAGCCAGGCAAATGGGATCTGGAATGGACCTCCAGCAAACTCCAGCAGACCTGACTGTTAGAAGGAAAACTAACAGAAAGTAATAGGCCTTCAGTAAAATTGAACACCCCTTCATGCTAAAAACTCTCAATAAACTAGATATTGATGGAATGTATCTCAAAATAATAAGAACTATTTGTGAAAAACCCACAGTCAATATCATACTGAATGGGCAAAAACTGAAAGCATTCCCTTTGAAAACTGGTGTAAGACAAGGATGCCCTCTCTTACCAGTTGTATTCAACACAGTATTGAAAGTTCTGGCCAGAGCAATCAGGCGAGAAAAAGAAATAAAGGATATTCAAATTGGAAGAGAGGAAGTCAGATTGTCTCTGTTTGTAGATAACATAATTGTATATTTAGAAAACCCCATTGTCTCAGCCTCAAATCCCCTTAAGCTGATAAGCAACTTCAGCAAAGTTTCCATGAAGGCACTGAAGATTTCTCATTCTTTGTGACCTCAAAGAATGGTGCTTCGCATACAGTAGGGGTCTAATAAATGTTGGTTGAATATATTTAGTAATCTTAGGTTTGTTATGTTTCCTTTTGGAACAAATGTTTATTATATCAGCTACTACTTTTGCTTTAAAAAATGTAGTCAGATCCTTTTATTTAAAAATTTATTACTAATTTCTATTTTTATTGCATTATTGTCAGAGTGTGTGGCCTATATATATTGCCTATCAAAAAATTTATTGAGTTTTTCTTAAAGTTGCCACTGAGATTAGAAAAATTTATTTTCTAAAGTTTTAAAGATATGATTTGTTGTTCATAAACATTCTAGAAACCGTTTAAAGGACATTATATTCTTTGTTTGCAGGAAATGTAATGCTATGAAGCGATAGGAATATATCTCTCACTTTACTTAGTGTTCTGCTGATTTCTTCTTATATTTGTATTAGGCTTTGCTTGATGTGTTTTAATGCTATGTTACTTAGTGCATAGTAGTTCATGTCTCATGCCTTTTATCAAAACAAAGCAATCATATGTATACTATTTACTTATTGGCTTTTATTTTTTGGCCTGAAACTCATACTTTTATATTAATATGATCATTGATTGTTTTTAGACGAATTTCTGCCTGTACTTGGGTGATAATGAGAAATTGCCTGAACTTGAAGATAAGATTGGTTTATTACGGTTTTAAAATAACTCATGATAGTACAAAGTAATAACACAGAATGTCAATTTAATGAAAGAATAACTTACAAAATAGAACATCTTTATTTTTTGGGTTGTTAATTTTGATTAATGTCTTATTATTCTGGAGTACATCTCAAATCAGAATTTATGAAACAGTGACATGCACAATAATTTATTCTGAAAAAAGAAGTTTTAGTTTAGTAATGCCCCTTCTTGTGCATTTCTGTATTTCACATACCCTTAGCAGAAAAGCCTAGAAATGAAATGTTAGATAACAATCTTAGCAGAAAAGCCTAGAAATGAAATGTTAGAAAACAATCAATTTTTCACTGAAAATGAAATTGAAGGATCTCTAAAATTAAAATAAATATATTGCAAAATATATGATGAACATATAATTTACTGTTTTTTAGAGTATCTAATTGTCATATAGGGCAAGATATATTTGCACTTGATTTAATGGAGGGGTTGATGTTTGATTTGGCTGATTTCATTTCTACCTATAATTCTAAACATAAAAATAAATGCTCATAAAAGTGCAATATTAGCACCTTATATTACTTTCTAGCAGTTCTTAGAATATTCTGAGACTTAAAATTCTTTTGACTTAAGGTGAATCAGGCCCAGTACAGTGGCTCATACCTGAAATCCGAGCACTCTGGGAGGCTGAGGCAGGCAGATCATCTGAGGTCAGGAGTTCAAGACCAGCCTGACCTACATGGCAAAATCCTGTCTCTACTAAAAAAATATAAAATTAGCTAAGTGTGGTGGTGCACACCTGTAATCCCACCTACTCAGGAGGCTAAGGCATGAGAATTGCTTGAACTCTGGAGGTAGAGGTTGCAGTGAGCCAAGATTGCACCACTGCACTCCAGGCTGAGCAACATAGTGAGACTGACTCCAGAAAAAAAAAAAGAAAGAAAAAAGAGTAAAAAGTGAATCAAATAACGTATTTTTTTATTGTCAATAATCTAAAAACAGAAAATGATGGAAGTATCTGTATTTCTCTAACACTGACCAATAATTTTTATGAGCACTTTCTCTAAAGTTAGAAAAACTGTAAAGGTAGTAAATAGCCATTTGTGAACACAAGCAAGATACACACATTTGTGAACACAAATGGCTATTTACTATCTACTGCTCTAAAAATACTACTGTGAAATCTTTCAATAATTTGTAGTCCTACTCTGTGGATTGGTTGTTTTTAAAAAGCTCATACTTGTCAACAATGAAAAGGCCCATAAATGAGAAGGGATTTAAAAGATATAAATTGATTAAAGGAATAGATATATAAATATAGTGGCAATACAGTAGCTAGTATTCAGATTTTAACCACCTCAATTCTGAAATATGGTTATGGTTCTCAGAAAGAATAGGGGGAAAAAGTCTGTAAATGAAAAAGTAGTTGATACAAAGTTCATGTGTCATAGTTGATACAAAGTTCATGTGTCAAAGTCTATGTATTCAGTATTTGACTCTACAGAGTCCCCATGCTTCTATTTAGAATCTGTTTCTACTTTAGACAAAGCACTAACAAGCATTTCAGAAATTGATAGAGCCAATAGTATAAAGAATTAAAGAGAGATGATGACTAGCTTGACAGCAAGAGAAGATACAGAAACCTATAAAGCAAGATACACACATTTTTTTTTCAGTGTGTTGTATTTTTATTTAAATAGTACTTGACAAAAGCCCCACATTATTAATCAGCACATTTTTATTTTCACTGTCTTGAGATTTAAAAAGATATTGATGTATCTTTTATATTTAGTGTATAACTTGATCAGTATCTATGTTTTACAGAAAATAAAAGAGGTTTGGATACATTTACGACAATGGAACATTCACAACGGAACAGTCTCACGCATTTGTAAGTCACAAACTGGTCCTCCCCTGGTTCTAGTAAAGAGCAATAAAGATGTCTTATCATAGGTGGGGCATGGTTATGCCTGTAATCCCAGCACTTTGGGAGGCCGAGGTGGGTGGATCACGAGGTCAAGAGATAGAGACCACCCTGGCCAGCATGGTGAAACCCTATATCTACTAAAAATACAAAAATTAGCTGGGCATGATGGTATGTGCCTGTAGTCTCAGCTACTAGGGAGGCTGAGGCAGAAGAATCCCTTGAACCCGAGAAGCGGAGATTGCAGTGAGCTGAGATTGTACCACTGCACTCCAGCCTGGCGACAGAGTGAGACTCCGTCTCAAAAAAAAAAAAAAAAAAAAAAGATGTCTATCATATTAGAGTCCAAATGAAAATCTAGTCTAAAACCTTTTAACAATTAATTGGTTCAATGATAGCTTATTTAATGAGCAGAAAAAATTCAAGAAGACAGAAGTACTCAATTACAGCTTGAGAAATCTGACAAGATTCAAGGACCAAGGGCAAATATCTACATTAAAAATTCCTTTGAGATGGAATACTGACAGTTGAATTTATTAAGTAAACAGGCCACCATTTTACAGATATGAACACAATATATTCCAACTCGGGCCTGATTTTTGGAGCTAGAAAATTGTACCTTTATATTTCAATATGTCTATTAAATAGCATGATATTCTAATAAATATTTCCTGATCTAAGAGAAGTATGATTTTCACTCAAATCTGGCATTTCAGTTTTTGATCATATGAAGATGTCAGAATTGAAAAAATACTTTAAAAATATTAGATACATAAATTAAAGGCATTGTCCTTTGAGAATATCATATTATTTCACATGTTACTTTATGATATAACAGTTTTTAAGGACCAGACTGAAACATAGAGAAACGATTAAATCAAGCTTTAGCATAATCTGGGAAATCTACTTTTGTGGGATACTTCACTGTATGATGATAGGCAAATGCTCTGCCGCACAGGTAAATTCACATTGTGCCTCTTTCTAGTTTAGAACAATGTGCTCTCAACTTAGCTGTCATTCCATGATGCTTTAGTATGCAGATTTTCCTGTTTCCTTCACCCCTTTGAAGCCCAGTCAGGTAAAAACAAACTGGAGCTTGGAGACTCAATTAATAGAGATAGTTCGACAGATTCCACTAACAAGAACTGTTGTAAGTCTTTGCCCAGGATTCAGACTAAATCATAATTTGGATTTGTAAAGGTGGACAAATGTAAGGGCTAAAATAAAATCAAAAACATACATTTTACATTCCTAACTATAGGAGGAACAGAGAATTTATTTTTTATATCTGAAATTTTATTCAAAAATATATTTTATGATACAGTTCTTTGTCTTCTGTATTGATTTTATAATTTTTTATTTTCAGCGATACAAACATCTTAGTGAGCTTTCTTGAACCACTGGATATGAAATGTCACAGAGGTGTAATTTTGTACCTGAAAGCTAAACCGACTAGATTTTCAAAATTAGAGAATAAAATCTTATTAAATGTTAGGACACATTTTGAACATAATGAGGAATGCTTTCAAATTACGTTCCTATTCTGTGAGAACCAATAGTGTAAAGTGCCATTATAGTGCATTTTATTAAGACAATAAATAGATTCTCTTATCTCATACCTTAATTCAGTTTACTACAGAATGTAAATAAGTAAAAATTGTAGGTACTACAACACATACATTCACACACACTTTAAAATAAAAACCCAACATCCCTTTGGATTGCATTGAGTTGAACTGGTCTGTCTTCCCTAGCAATGAACATAGTTAGCACCCAGCTCTTACTAAGAGTTCCATGAAGGTTTGCTAAGTTATTTTTATTCTTGAAAGCATTTGTTCCATGGGATAGGTAAATATTTGAGAATATTGAAATATGATTTTAAATCATGAAATCTGGGGTGGGATGTTTGAGGTCAACTAGCTCAGTTGCCACTTAATCATCCAGTTCAAGTGCCATAAGTTCGCCTTTAGAAATTTTAGATTCTGTATGGCAATTTTCTCTACCTAAAAAAAAAATTTCCTCCAAATATGATTATAGTTAGGTTGAATTATATAAGTAAAATAAGATACTAATTTATGTGGATAGACTCCCTTCTAAGCCTTTTGTAAAAAATTGACTTTTTCTTTACACCATTGTACAGTATTATGTTATCATAAGTACTTTTACAGATATTTGTTAAAATTCAAGGAGCCGTAAGAGTTAATATTTAGTCTGAACAGTTCCCCCAACCAATAACATTCATTTCAATTTCCTGTGCACATCATGATGACACTGAGCTCAGCCTGCTTACTGATTGAGTTAGTTATTTAAATGCTGAAATGGCTTCTTAATAACTTCTTTAATTATTTAGCTATTTAACAGAGCTCTATCTTCTTGTCTAGAAAATGGTGACATTAAAACTGTTAACATGTGATTCTGCTTGCTGGCATTATTTCTGATTAATGATAATAACCCAAATTTTTAGTATTGCTTTTGTATTTGTATTTCACTCATTTTCTTTGCCTTTGTGTTACCTCGGTTCAAAATTCAAAGCCTTGACATGTTGACATAGGCCATCTTTAACCACTAAAAGCAGAGCTCAGCCCCAGACTCATTAATTTTGAATTAGGCAAGGTTGGCAACAACCCTGCATAGATGAATGGCTTTTGACTAAATGTGCTGTGTTCTCCTCAATAGGAAACAGCTTCCCCCACTGAACAAACATTGCCGCTTTTATTACTGATCATTAATGGTTAGACATGAAGCTGGCTGTCCTTTTGATGTTACCCTAGTGATTACATATTCATTTACTACATGTACTGTTACAAACAGGCTCTATGTCTTATCTACTTGTGATCATTTCCAGGTAACAATATGCAGCCAGATTGTTCCTGAACCCTGACCCTCTGATATTGCTTGTTTTGTGTCACCTTGTTAACTCACTCCTTGATTGCACAGCCCTTATGCCAAATACATTTTTATCACCTTGCAGCAAATTTCTGGTATCTTTATAGACCAAAGCTCATGTATCTGCTTTGTCAGAATCAGAGTCAGTTTGGTAGTGACTTCATCAGCATCTAGCAATACAGTAACATGTTTCTTCAACAGGATGGGGGAAGGAAACGTTTGGCTATATCCTTAGTATTTTTTTTTTTTTTTTTGCATTCCAGAGACTTGGCAAAGGGAGAAGCTATGCCCACTAAGTCTGTTTACAGCCAAGTGTTTTTAGAATCTTGGAATTTTCTTTTTTGGAGTTCTTCATACTCTGGGCCCATTGGAAAGCTGATAAAACAGATTGTCTGTAAGAGAGTCAATATAAAAATAGTCTGCAAGGATGCATGCCACCATCTGTGTTGTCTTATCTAGAAATTGTATCCCTGTCTCAAATTGACTTCCAAATTAATATGCTTATAAATATTAATTGATAGGGACAAATTAGAAAAAGTGTAAATGTGTGTGTGTGAATGTTATATATATATACATACATATACACATATATATTCTAACATATACAGAGTTTTGGATGAGAATTTCTTCTGAATTGGCAGATGAATTCATCTGCAGGTTTCTTTTGAATCTGTATTAATCAAAGTACCTATAAGAGTTTAAAGAATATTATCTTCTTGGCTGGCATGGTGGCTTATGCCTGTTAGTCTCAATAGTTAGGGAGGTAGAGGTGAGAGGATTCCTTGAGGCCAGGAATTTGAGACCAGCCTGGGCAACATAGTGAGACCCTGTCTCTAAAATACTACTACTAATAATTATCTTTCATGATAGCAGTTTTGTAAGTTGTAAGTCAAAGGTTAATGATGGAGACACATATCAACCCTGATATCCTTGGTGACTCACAAAGCACTTAGAAATGCATTTACTTCTGGATAATGTATGAATGTGTAAATGATATACAGCTACCATGTACCAGAATGCTAGCTACTCCTAAGCATAGAGGGAGTACAGAGGGGGAAATTATTCATTAGGCAAAGAAGAAAATGTAAGACTGACATGGCATTTAGGAAAAAGCTGTACTTGACCAAATAAGCTAATATTTGAAGGAAAACAATCAGGTAAATATGATCACATTTGGCCCAAGTTGTTGTTCTAGTAAAAATGAGTAATATTTCTCCTTTAAATGGTCCCCTCCCCCACTTTTGGTAAGAAATCAGTAGCAGAACATCCCAGAAGTTCTCTTTGTGCTGATTTATTGACATTGAAGCTTCATGCCTGGAGAAAATCTCTCTGCAAACCTTGTTATGTAGAGCTTATTATAGGTTTTTCTGTGTATTTTTCTAATTAAAATAGTTTTCTTTGGTCTAATATTTGTAGGATGAAAGTATCTAAAAGTGAAATGTGATAATCTCCTTTCTTCACATTGTTTCATTTCCTACATTGTGTAAAGTACTTTTAATTGGACAATTTAGGAAAGATGTTTCTGGTAGCTGTGGAATGAAGCAACTAGAACATCCACAGAGTCTTGTTCAGTTGTCTAGATGGAGGCAACCAAATTAGATTAAAGGCTAATGTTTTCCCTTGTTTTATCTTTCCAATTTAATGTTATGGGTTTAGTGCAAAGTTAGCTTATGAGTAGACCTAGCCTGGTGTGGTGGAGTCAACAGCTCTCTATTGGGTGTTGATACAATCATGTTGGGAGGCACGATCCAACCAAAGGAATCTCTGCTTGCATAGAGTCCTTTTAAAAGGAGGACAAAACCCTTAGTTCCACAATTGGAGTGGAAGACTTTTTTTTTTTTTTTTGAGACAGTGTCTCTGTGGCTCAGACTGGAGTGCAGTGCCATTAACTGGGCTCACTGCAACCTCCGCTTCCTGGGTTCAAGCGATTCTCATGCCTCAGCCTCCCGAGTAGCTGCGATTACAGTGTGCACCACCATGCCTGGCTAGAGTTGAAGTCTTAAGAGGCAACATAGCAAACTCAGTACATGCTAGTGGGTAAATTACTCTCATCAAGTCACCTCTTAAAAACAGGTTTAGAGAAAAGAGATATAATGAGAGTATGAAAGCCTGACTTCTTGAAGGGGAGCAGTTAAGGGATCCATACTAGGGGAGGTGCTAAAAAGAGCCTGAGATACACTAAGAGTATTTCCATATATATGTTTATTCATATTAAATATAGCAACTTCTAATATGTATTCTCCGGTCAGAAAGGTAACTGAAGAAAATTCTACCAAGTAGGTTGATGTGAGTGAGTGTGTGTGTGTGTGTGTGTGTGTGTGCAAGAGAGACAGAAAGAGAAAGAGACAGAGAGAGATCCAGGTAGGATATCTGTGTAAACAGGTTAAGGAAATGGTTCTGCAGAACAAATGCTACCTCCTTTTGTAAATGCAGGACATAAGACATACAGGTGGGACAAGCCATTTAAGAACCTACAATGCCATCTCTGAACCAGCACCCCAAATTGTGCAGCTGGGGCCTGGTGCCTCATGTACATACATCTGGAGACAACACTGTGGCACTAGTCCTAGAAAATGTCCCTAGTCTCTCCCCATGGATGTGTCCAAGTCTGCAGAAGAGTCCCAGAGTTTACTTGTGCAGAAGCTGGAGCACTAGCGGGAGCCCAGTTCGTGGTCCTTCTTAAGGCTTGCTTTAAGAAGTGTTTTTTCCAGTTGCTGTGTTCTTCCTGAACTATCTCACACCTGATCTTCAACTTGATGCCTGTGACCACACTGTGACAGCAGTCTCCAGCCTGTTGCACATTAGAATCACCTGAGGAGTTTTCAGAAATGCTAATGCTTGGGTTTCACCCCAGAACACCTGAATCAGGGTTTCTGGTGGTGGGCCTAGGATTTGGGTCTTTAAAAATCTCCCCAGGTAAGTCTAGTGTGTAGTGAAGTTGAGAATCATTGTGTGTGTGCCTCTAAAGATTCTGTAGGCATGGGTGAAACTAGTTACTAGTATTCAAGGATAAGGTCTTGGTTACTGAAAGGAGAAAAAAGTATATTAACATTTTGAAATTATGCCTATAAAAGGTATTTTTATACTTAAAACCACTAAAATTTGTTTTTAAATTGTGGGAAGTTTTATTAAAGAAAATTAATAGATAACTGGTGGTTAATTGGCCATAGAAGGAAAAAAACCTACATATAGCTTTTAGATAAATATTTTATAGGAGATTTATATATCATAGCTAAAGAAGGGGTAATGATTTTATATTTAGATTAACTAAAGACGCCTTAGATTGAATTCATTAAATGTTAACAGTATCAAAGTGACTAATTGCCATAAAACTACATATTTTACACTGTATGAATTGGACATGCACACAAACTGATTTGTCTAAATGACTTTATTATGTAAAAAAAAATCACGTGTCTGGAAAAAACTTGCTAAGGCATTTATTTAAATTTCTTATAGTCCTATTGTTGCTTAAACGTCTTCAGAAAAAAAGTGTTTAAAACTACATTTAATAGGCTGGGCACAGTGGTTCATGCCTGTAATTCCAGCACTTTGGGAGGCAAAGGAGGACGGATTGCTTGAGCTCATGAGTTCAGGACCAGCCTGGGCAACATGGTGAAACCTGAAACTCTGTCTCTACAAAAATATAAAAAGTTAGCTGGGCATGGTGGAACATGCCTGTAGTCCCAGCTACTTGGAAGGTTGAGGTGGGAGGATCGCTGGAGCTCGGGAGGTCGAGGCTGCAGTGAGCTGTGTTCAAGCCACTGCAATCCAGCTGGGGCAACAAAGTGAGATCCTGTCTCAATAACAAACAAAAACCAAAAACCAAACCTGCATTTAATAAAGCATGGAATTATGTTTTAAAGGCAATAAATGAATACAGTGATAATATTTTAATCTGTCTATATTAAATTTAAGTATTAAACCAATATAAAATGTTCAGAGGTAATGTTCGACATAGGGCAATGAAGTAAAGTAGGTTGAGAGTAACCATTCTAGTGATTTTAGGAAAAATAAAAACAAATTTCAAATGTGTCTAATGATGAATTCTTTATGGAGGTTCATATGTAAGAATATTCCTTTCTTTATGGGATGTCTTATGAGGTGAGGAGAGGAGTCTGCAAGTCTTCTTGTTCCTCTGGGCAAAAGGAGTTGGATGGGAAGGGGAAAGGAGTGAGAAGTCAGTTGGGGACTCATTGTCCATGGAACAATGGCAGGAGTGGGGAGCTGTGCAGGCCTGCCTGAGAGCTGGCAAGGCATAGAGCCTAACAGGCAGCTCAGCTGTGAGTGAGGCAGCCACTGACAGAGTTTTTACCCGGGGCTCAGGCTGGGGACTCTAACATTGTCAATCCAGGCCAGAGGTGAACACAAGAATCAATGGACAGGTGACCAGGTTAGAGTTCACAGATGGGGCTCCAGTAAATGACAACGTAAGATGGCTTTATGAGGCAAAAGCCCAGTCTTGGGACTGCAGCATACGAGGTGGGCAGAAGTCCTCCTCTGGAATTGGTGGGGTCCTATTGGAGCAATGAATGGACAACAAAGGATGCTTCCTGAGCAACAGCTTGTACTTTGCCAAGATCAATGGGCTGAGGCAACTGATACTGTGCTTGAAGGTGGGCAAATTGTTTTTGAGGAACACAGGGTGGAGCCTTCATGACCTGAGAACAGATGTGAGGGTCTGGAGAGGCCGTCAAGGAATTGAAGCAGGGCTGATGTGTCCATGACATCTGGCTTTTGGCTCACAGCTAAAGCTGCCTTTAGCAGCTGGTCCTTATTGGCTACTTGACCCAAGGCTGTCTCATGCCTTCCCAAGGGCCAAACCATTTCTCTGATTGCAGGTTGCCAGAGGAGTCTCTGTACCTTGTGTTCTCCAGATTTTCTTAGACGTGCTACATATTATTTGAAGAGAGAATGAAATAAAATTTCCTCTGCCCCCTCTTTTTTTTCATAACAGTAACTTTCAGGGGCTCATGAGAGACATGAAAGCAAATAATGAGAACATCTATGCAACATGTATATTGAGTAATTACTATGTGCTGCCCCTGAGGCTATAAAGATGAGCAAAACAGATGTAGTTTCTGCCCCTACAGAGCTTGAAATCTCATCAAGAGACAGACAATTATCAAATAATCACTCAAATATATAAGGTCCTTATTACTATCCATGGTAATTGGTAACAGAAAAGCATCACCTAATATGAATGTATATTCTAACTGGGGACTAAAATATCATAGTCAGTAGTAGGGCTATTAGTTTTCTATTGCTGTGTAACAAATAATCACAAATATAGTGGCTTAAAACAACTTACGTATTATTTCAGTTTCTGTGGGTCTAGAGTCTGGACATGTTTATGCTGGATCCTTTGTTTAGAGTCTCACCAGGGTTTGGAGATGTCGGAGCTGCAATCTCATATGGAGCTTGAGGTCCTCTTTTCTGCTTATTATCTATTGACAAAATTTATCGTTGAGGTTATAAGTTCTTGCTTTGTTGCTGGCTGTCAACTGGTGGCCATTCTCAGATCCTAGAAACTGCCTGCTGTTTGCAACATGGCCCTTTTTACAATATGGCACTTTGCTCCTTCAAGGCCAGCAAGATAATCTCTTTCACAATTCTAATCTCTCCAGCCTCTTTTAGGGGCTCACCTGATTAAGTTAGACCTACCCAGGATAATTTCCCTTTTGATGAACTCAGTGTCAAATGATTAGGACCTTAATTCATCTGCCAAATCCTTCTGCCATTTAAGGTAATGTAATTATGGGAGAACTGTCCCATTGTATTCACAAGTCCTTCTCACACTCATGGGGAGGGAATTGTATAGGTATATGTAACGGGGCAGGATTCTTGGGTTTGTCTTAGAATTCTGCCAACCACAGTGGAAAATAGTTTGATTGGGACTTCATGTTGAAAAATAAAATGAAAATGAAATAAACCTTATAAACATTTCAAAATTCATGTTAATTCCACCTATGAACTCATTCTTATTGAAAAACAAGAAATCAATTAATTGTTTTAGCTTAGTGTGTCTGACAAAATTGTCAACTGTCATAACATTATTTACTTCTTAAATACAGGCATACTTCATTTTATTGCACCTCTCTTTATTGTGCTTTGCAGATACTGCTTTTTTACAAATTGAAGGTTTATGACAACCCTGTGTTGAGCAAGTCTATTGCCACCATTTTTACAATAGCACATGCACACTTTGTGTCTCTGTGTCACATTTTGGTAATTCTAGAAATATATATATTTATTTATTTATTTTGAGATGGAGTTTAGCTCTTGTCACCCAGACTGGAGTGCAATGGTGTGATCTCGGCTCACTGCAACCTCTGCCTCCTGGGTTCAAGTGATTCTCCTGCCTCAGCCTCCCTAGTGCCTGGGATTACAGGCACTCGCCACCGTGCCTAGCTAATGTTTGTATTTTTATTAGAGACAGGGTTTTGCCATGTTGGCCAGGCTGGTATTATATTTGCTATTGTGATTTGTGATCAGTGTTCTTTAATGTTACTATTGTAATTGTTTGGTGCACTATGAACCCTGCCCATATGAGTGTGAACTTAATCCATAGGTGTGTGTGTTTTAACTGCACTACCAACTGGCTAGTCTTTCATCTCTTTCCCTCTCCTTGGGCCTCCCTATTTCCTGAGACACAACCATATTGAAATTAAGCCAATTAATAACCCTACAATGGCCTCTAAGTGTTCAAGTGAAACAGAGTCATGCGTCTCTCTTTTTAAATCAAAAGCTATTATAGAAATGATTAAGCTTGGTGAGGAAGATATGTAAAAAGCCTAGATAGGCTGAAAACTAGGCCTGTTGTGCCAAACAGCCAAGGATATGAATGCAAAGGAAAAGTTCTTGAAGGCTATTAAAAGTGCTACTCCAGTGAACACTCAAATGATAACAAAGTGCAACAGCCTTATTGCTGATACAAAGAAAGTTTGAGTGGTCTGAATTGAAGATAAAACCAACCACAACATTCTCTTGAGCCAAAGCCTAATCCAGAGAAGACTCTATTTGCTCTCAATTCTGTGAAGGCTGAGAGGTTAAGAAGCTGCTGAAGAAAGGTTGAAAGCTAGTACAGATTGCTTCATGAAGTTTCAGGGAAGATGCCATCTTCATAGCATAAAAGTGCAAGGGGAAGCAGCAAGTGCTGATGTAGAAGTTGCAGCAAGCTATTTAGAAGATCTAGATAAGATCATTGGTAAAGGTGGCTACAATAAACAACAGATTTTCAATGTAAATGAAGCACCCTTCTGTTAGAGGAAGATGACATCTAGGACTTTCATAGCTAGAGAGGAGAAGTCAATACCTGCTTCAAAGCTTCAAAGGACAGGGTGACTGTCTTGTTAGGGGCTGATGAAGCCGGTGACTTTAAGTTGAAGCCAATGCTCATTTACTATTCTGGAAACGCTAGGGCCCATAAGAATTATGTTAAATCTACTCTACTTGTGCTCCAGAAATGGAACAACACAGTCTGGATGACAGCACATCGGGGAACATGGCAACATAATCTGAAGGCTCTCTCGGTAACCCTCTCTTCTCCCATTTTTTCTTACAGATATTCCCTGCAATAAGTTTCTTACATTTTAAATCCTATCTTGGCATCTAGTTCGTGAAGGACCCAGACTAACTGGAATGAATTAATATGTGGAACACTCTTAGACGAAGGCTTCACATATGTTAGGTCTAGATAAATTTGAGATATTATCATTATTAACTTGTGAAAGCAGAGCATTGCCAGCTGGAAGAACAATAAATGCCAAGGCCCTGACCTGGGAAGAAACTTCGCAGATTGAAAGGATAGAAGGCAAAATTGTGTCTGAATCATAGTGAGAAGAGGACAGATGGAAGTGATATCAGATGAAGGAGGTCCTTGTAAAGAGGTAGGGTTTTGTTTGCTTTAAATGACCTGAAGTCAGTAGGAGATTCACAGGATCTTATATTACTTTAGAAACGTCACTGTGGCTGTTGTATGGAGAATGGACTGCAGGGAGTAAGAGCAGAGGCAGGAAAACCAGTTAGGAGACAGTTTCAGCAGTTCAGGTGAGAAAGAATGATGGCCAGGCCTAGGATAGAAGAGTGGAGCTAGTGAGAAGTGGTTAGCATGCATTCTGGAGGTTGATATGCGGAAACTTATTGATGAATTGCATTTGAGGTTGAAAGAGAAATCAAGATATCTTCTACATTTTGGACCTGAACGCTTAGATAACTGTCAATGCCATATCCTGAGACAGAAAATGTTTGAGGGTGATGGATGGGGAGCTAGTTACAGAGGTGGAAATTAGTTTTATTCTCACCATGTTGCACTTGTGATTCCTGCCAAGGAATAATAAGCAGGTTGGGGTTTATTTTAGGAAAGGCTAAGAACATTTTTTTTAAAGTCTCTTGAGACATATTGCTAGATAAATTTCAACAAGGGGTTTCTCTAATTCATGCTTTTATCAGTAATGAGTGAAAAAGTCTGTTTTACAGCAACTCCTCTGTGGGCTACTAAGTCCAGAGGTGAGGCAGGAAAAGGCAGATGGGTTTTTTTTTGTTTGTTTTTTGTTTGTTTGTTTGTTTGTTTTTTGCAGTCTCCAGCTAATGACTCTACTTGTTGGAGACATTGCAGGAGTTGATGTAGTCTGCCCCTTACTTGCCTTCCACTTGTGTAGTTTTAAGGCGCAGACTTTCAGTTAGATATTAATGCTTTTTCTCAATCTTTTCCCATCAATGTGGAAGCTTTTTGGAATGTTGTGTGTGATTCTGGCCCCTATTGAATTTTTATTACTTGGGAAGTATATTTTTGTGGGCATCTATACATATACACACACATAGATTTTGAATGTATTTTAAAAAATAAGTTTAAAAAGAACTACCATTCGACCCAACAATCTGATTACTGGATATATGCCCAAAGGAATATAGATTTTTCCACACAAAGGTTCATGCATATGTATGTTCATCACAGCACTTTTCACAATAGCAAAGACATGGAATCAAACTAGACGCCCATCTACTGAGGACTGGATAAAGAAAATGTGGTACACATACACCATGGAATATTACACAGCCATAAAAAGAATAAAATCATGTCCTTTGGGGAAGCTGGAGGCTATTATCCTAAACAAATTAACAAAGGAACACAAAACCAAGTATCTCATGCTTTCACTTATAAGTGGGAGGTAAACACTGGGTACAATTGACACAGAGAGGGGAACCATAGACACTGGGGCTTTTTTGAGGGTAGAGAATGGGAAGAGGGTGGGGAGCAAAACACTGTCTATCAGGTACTATGCTCACTACCTGGATGACAAAATTATTTGTCCACCAAACCCCAGTGACATGAATTTACCATGTTACAAACCTGCCATATACCCCTTGAGCCTAAAATAAAAGTTGGAAGAAAAAAACAAAAAGCAAACAAATAAAATTACCCCTTAACAAAACTAGAGAAATGTTTAAAATCTTTGGAGAAAGCGTTTTTGGTATTTATTCACTCTATTTTATCTTTTTAAAATTTTTATTTTTATATTTTTTATTATTATACTTTAAGTTCTGGGGTACATGTGCAGAACATGCAGGTTTTTTACATTGGTATACACGTGCCATAGTGGTTTGCTGCATCCATCACCTCGTTATTTACATTATATATTTCTTCTAATGCTATCCCTCCCCTAGCCCCCCACCCCCCAACATGCCCTGGTGTGTGATGTTCCCCTCCCTGTGTTCATATGTTCTCATTGTTCAACACCCACTTATGAGTGAGAACATGCAGTGTTTGATTTTCTGTTCTTGTGTCAGTTTGCTGAGAATGATGGTTTCCAGCTTCATCCATGTCCCTGCAAAGGACATGAACCCATCCTTTTTATGGCTAC
>CAUYQU010070965.1:0-40434 GCA_963574635.1 Cheracebus regulus | reverse complement strand
TCTCTCTCTCTCTCTCTTTCTCTCTCTCTCTCTCTCTCTCTGTGTGTGTGTGTGTGTGTGTGTGTGTGTGTGTGTGTGTGTGTGTGTGTGTTTATATGCATGTATGAGGGGGAGAAAGTGAGGAAAGGAAAAAAATGCCACCAGAGAAGAATAAGAAAAAAGGAAGAAGCTAGGTAAGAAACTAAGGATAACTAAGTCACTCTTAGGAAGATAAAATATAGTATGATATTGTTAGCTATGAATGCCCTCTGTTTGAGTACTTTAAAGTGAAATTAGACTACATCCATCACAGAACCTGGCAGGAAATGACCTAAAACTGTCCTTTCTGGGTATTGAGATGAGAATATTTGTCCATGCTGTCTCTGTTCTTGGCATCTACTGAACAGAGACTAAGATAGCCAATTAAGCCTAAATTGTGATAAATTATGTGCTTTATATTCATCCTAATGAAGAACTACTGCTTAGCAGGTAATAACCTCAAACCACTAAATTAATTGTGGTTAAAACCTTGGGTTAGATGTTGCATGACCCTAGATATGAGAGGCTAGTGCTTCACCTATGATGCCATTATTACTGTATCCCAATTTACATACACAATTAATTTTGTGACAATGTACAAAATTATTAACATTAATGCATCTAACAAGGCCTGCTCTTCCAATGTACTTTCAGATTTGAATCCTAAAATAGTTTTATTGGCATAAACTTGACCAACATAAATATTTCCTGGTTAAATTTCTTTTGAGTTGTTCTCTATTTCTGTCATAGATATATAAGATTCCAGTGCACTTACTCTAAACTAACTTTTCTCTGCTTTAACTTCGTTGAAATTGTCCCCACATGTTTATTTTTATTTCATACTCCTATCAGTAAAAAGGCTCTATATTTATATTTGATATTTAAAATGTTTAAGCACTGATTTGTAAATTATAATAACGATTAACTGTACTACTATTATATTGATCATCAAAATATATAAAAACAGAAAAGTCGGTAAAATAAACCCCAATAGAAGTTTCAATATATTCTTACCACATCCCAATGGATTGATTGGGTGGGCTCATTCCTCATTTCGCCTTGTTGACCAATGCTCCAGTCAACAAACTGAGGCTTGCAAAAGGAGCAATTCCGTATACAATACTCCTTTTATTTCAATACAGTTTCAGATGTACAAGAAAGGAAAGATTAGAACAGGTTTTTTTGTTTGTTTGTTTTTTGGTTTTTTTTTTCGATGGTGTCTGCTCTGTCACCCAGGCTGGAGAGCAGTGGCATGATCTTTGCACACTGCAACCTCTGCCTCTCAGGCTCAAGCCATCCTCCTACCTCAGCCCCTTGAGTAGCTGACATACAGCACTGTACCACCCTAATTTTTATATTTTTTGTGGAGATGGGGTTTTGCTATGCCACCCAGGCTGGTATCAAACTCCTGGACTCAAGTGATCTGCCTACCGTAGCCTCCCAAAGTGCTGGGATTACAGGCTTGAGCCACCATGTCCGGGCTCCAGGTGTGAGGAGATTTTAAGAGATCATCCAGGAAATCCCCTTTATCACCTCCACAACAGAGGAAAATTCAGTATAAGAAACCCATCTCTTCCCTTAAAGCACTCTTCTTGTTGGATACCACTGTTAGAATGTTCCTTATTATATTGATGTAACTCCATTTGGTGATTATAGGTTTGAGACATCTACAAAGAAAGAAATCTATTCATTCTTTTCCATGGTAGCCTTCCAAATATTTGAAGAAATCTCTCTAAGGCTCTTTCCACTGGTATTATCTCCAAGTTGCACATATTCACTGGCTTCGATTATCCTCTGTGAGTTGCATTTTATAAATCATAATTGCTATCTCACCCCCTTTTATGAGCACCCTAGCTTCTGAATAACTTTGTGAAAATGGGAAACCAAATAATGCAGACAATACTCCAGATCAGGTCTGCCCAATCCTTTGAAATGAAAAGAATACAGCCTCCATTCATCAATCATCTGGCTTATATAGATAAATAAGTAATTCTTCTTCAGAAATATATTTGTCTTAAGAATGCTTATTCTATTTTATATTTTTTAACAATCCTGTGGATATATTGGTGATTTTTAAAGGCAAATATCAAATTCATTACATCACAATGTTGCGTTTTAAAAATCTGCTGTGGTATGTTATTAAAACAACACTGCCAGTAATAAAAATCAATGGACCTAAACTAAAATGAAAAAATAAATATGAATCCACTTGGGTCCTTCAGATAATGTACTTGGCTTTTCTTTCAATGAATATAGATAAGTGATTTCATGTGGAGGGATCTAGAATAATCATGATAAAATTACTTTACAGATAGTATGCTTGGCCTAAAAGTTTCCATTATTTTAACTGATTCTTTCCATTTCTGGTTTCATTGATGCATGTTTTAGTCTTTTTTTTTTTTTTGCATTACTGCATAGCTGGGTTAAGTAGTCTTTATGCATTATTACTGACTTTTACATTATCTTTCTAGGTAGCTTAAGCCATTTGGATTATATATGTTTAAATTTTAAAACTATATAGAGATAAGCAAATAATGGAGTTCAAACTAAAAAAAAAAAAAAAAAAGAAAACTATTCCTTGGGTAGAAATATACTTATTTGGGTCAAAATTAAATTAATATTATGCTTTGTAAAAAATGTTCAATTATATAGGAATCTCAAGTTTAAATCTGAGGAGTTAATTGATAATATTTTCACTATATTTAAATGCTTGTCCAATCTCAGAATCAATTAATATTCTTACAGGATATGCAGAGTCTATTAAATAGAAGTATCTTTTCTTTCAATTATTGTTGTTAAGAATATATTTTTGATACAAAAATCACCACCTATACAAAATTGAGAGTTAAAATTATAACTGTAGGCTTAAATTATTAATATAAAACAGTCGTTATTTTGGCAGTGTTGACGTGGATTATTAATGTTCAGAATAATACTCTTAATTATAAATACTTAGATATCAAAAATTTATCATACATGCACATACAAGAAGTTTTCTGACTAAAATAAGAAAAATTTTAAGAACGCTAAACTGCTAATAGAAGACATATGTAAATATAGATATATGTACACATACATTCTAAGGTTTTCCATGGGACAGAATATGAACCAGAAAAACAATTAAGTCTTGAATTTATTCTCTTAATATTTAGTAGTCTTCCAACTACTTGGTTCAATGGATCATAAAATCTAAATGTCATATTTTGAGAAATGTGATAATGGGGATAAACATGAAAGAATGAAAAGAAGACTGATTATGTCGTTAATATTGGAAAATATATTTGTTTTGTCACATTTGAAGATGCATATTTTCTCTTCAGTTATATAAAAAAATTTAAGTTTAGCTTTGCAAGCTAAACATTCATGCTGGATATAAACATTTAGTGACTGCCTCCATTTAAAGTCAAATTTATGCAATTGAAATTACTACATTCTTTGGCTATTCTGGACAAAAAACAAAACAGTCTAACCAAAAAGTAACAGCTATATGGTCAACGTGGCTGTTACAATTTATAGTCTGATATGATATGAGCTACAGCTCCACACTTTTGGTCATTTAAGTATTCCAAACCATCATGACCATGTCAACAGTTATTTCAGTCACATTATACTAAATGCCTTCAATGAAACTTTATAATGATTCAAAACTTTGAAATTTGACATGCAAGTGTATGTGTGGATGTACATGTTTGTGTGTGTGTGTGTGTGTGTGCATGTAAAATTATCTTCGAACTGAAGGATGAATTACACAGAAGGTCTAAACATGAATGTTATTGTCCTAGCCTCAGATACTTAATCTTCCTAAGTACTGATTGTGTGTATCCTTTTCCTGACTTAAAAGATAGTCTGTTGACTTTTCAATCTATAGGTTTGTCACTTATCTCTATTTTTGGTTGTGCATAGGACTACTGCATGGTTCTCCATTGCTTCTACTTATTAACAGTGTTGGCTGGTTACAAGTAATGAAAGGTATACTGAGCTCAGGCTGGTGCACATTTTTGCCCCTATATATGCCTGTCTATTTCTGTTTAGATAGTGCTTTATGTCTCAAATAGTTCTTTCCCCAAATGCAGCTGTTACAGAAACACAAAATATTGATGTCAGATTAAGGTCTATTTTATGAAAAAGAATTTAAAACACACCTTAGGTATGTGTGTTTAAAACTATAATATATATATATAATATATATAATTATTATATTATAACTATATTATATACAGATCACCTACCATAAAAATGCATTCAAATATTTTTCCTATTAAAACGAGGTCACTTATCTGACTTTCTATGAGAATCTTAGCAGGCTTAACCTAAATGTGAAAGTATTCATTAAGAGAATTCTTTATGTTTGTGTGGCTACCTTTGAAATTCATGGAGCATAGTCACTAAGGTAACCTTACGTATCTATTTTCACTTACTTAAGATGTTATTTCATTAACAATTCCTTGTCCCTCAAATGTGGTTTTGTACATATAAGGGGAAGGCTTGACCAGGCATGAGTTTAGGCAGAAGCTATCAATTATCTTTATAGAGGCCAATTATCTTTTTGTACAAGTTATCAGAGCAGATAGGAATAGGAATTGATAATTTAAATTCTGATCATGAATTCTATTCACTATACATAGGGACAATTAGCAGGCATTTAAAAAAAATAACTTCAGGTTAGAATCTATGCTTAGAAGCTCCATTCCTATTCCCAGAGTTCATGTTTCTTTAAGTGTAGGCAGTCAGAAAAGACTAAATGGTTTATGATGCATTAAAAAAAATCCCAATACCGAAAACGCATAGCTTTCTATTCATTAAGCTTAATATCTCCTGACTCTATCTTGTGGAAGTATAACCAAAGTCCACAACAGGCTCATAGGGGGATTGGATTTATTAGCTAGCCAGACAAGGGACCGCAATGTGTCTCTGTTAGCCAGTCTCCCTGAAGACGGATTGTAGAGGCTAGAGATTGGGCAAGAAGCAGGACGCTACTCCCAAATAAAGGAAAAGAATTTATTGTTTGATTACTGAAGGGAATTGACAAATCTTTCTTGGTCTAGTCACTATTTCAATGCAAATTCATTTGAGTAGACTTAAATTAGTCAAGTTCTCAGTAATGTCTGATGATTAGTTATTTAAACATCAAGTAGACTGAGGGTCATGCCATGATAAAATCCCTTATGTGTACATAGAAGATATAAGCAGAGATTTCCTTTATCAGTACTAATCATAGAATTAAAGGAGATTAGGCCCTTGAGTATCCTTAGAGATAATTTATTCCAATGTTTCATTTTACAGGTAAAGAAACTGAAACCCAAGGTAGCAAATAATATATATAGATGTATAGTGCCATTTAGTTGATAAACAGCAGAGCCTGAACTCAGACCACATGTTCTGATAAGTCGAATGTATGCAGCATTGCAGGAGAAACTGAAAGCAGATCCATGCTCTAGAGAAACTGGAGAGACCATACTTAAGGCACTGTATCCCTTCACACATAACAAGATAGAATTTACTCTAGTGCAAAGGGCAACCTAATGACTCGAAGGAGTGATGGCACTTCACAGAACGAGGTGGGGACAGAAGGTCATCATTTTAATATGTGCCACTGGGTGAAGAATGGAAAGAATGAGTTTCAGTTGCACCTCCACAAACTTACCAGCATTTAAAAACTTCCAGTCCTGGAGAAGTTTCCAAGGTTACTATGCCCTGCAGAGATGGGATGTAATTACACAGAAGTCAGCTTAAAATGACTACAGGATAGCAGAATGCTTGAAAGAGTTGAAGTCAATTAAGATTCTATGACCTGTTCTTGTATCATCTCTCTGCTAAGAAAGTGCCATTCAATCACTGTATTTTACATCTTCTGCATAATGAAAACACCTGCAACCGCATAAGGCCTGATTTAACTTCCAAGCAGAGTATTCCTTTGTTGTGACTAAAATCTTATTTCCTATAATAGGTCATTTCCCCCCAGTTTCATAATAGCCAACAGCCTGGATTCATTATAAGAATAACTGGTTAAGGCATTTCCATCTTTTCTTCATGAAGACGTCAAACAAAACTTAAATATATTTTAACCTTAAAAATCTATTTTTATTTAGTTAGCATTTAACACATCTTATTTAGTTGCTACTGTCTACCAGGCACTAGGATTTCAGGAGCCTTGAAGGAGCTTAAGGTCTGGTGGGCAGGATATATATGCTAGTAAATATTATAATATTACAATGGGGGCATTCTCAGCAGAGTTCTATGTAAACACTGATGAATAGTCACCCAAAAGGAAGTACTTCAAACATGAGTGATCATGTGGTCAAAGAGGAAGGGCATTGTAGAGAGAATGGAAATGACAAGAGGTTTAATGTGGAAGCTGAATAAGATTTGGAAAGCAGCAGCAGAAAAAAAGTCATCTAGGGTATCTCAACTTGCCACTACTGATATGCTGGACTTAATTATTCTTTGTCGTTGGGGCTGTCTTGTGCATTGTAAGATATTAAGCATCATTCATGCTGTTTACCACTAGATACGTGCTCCCACCACAACCATCATAATGTGTTAATAAAAGTGTCTCTAGACCTTGCCAAATGTCCCCTTGGGGGCAGAATCTTTCCTGGTTGGAAAACCACTGGAAAATTGGTGTAAGTTATATCAATAAGAGCTGTATATGCCATACAAAGGAGGTAGTATATTGCCACATATATAGTAATGCGATGTTAAGTTTCATACAGACCCCACCTCCCACAGAATACAAGCATGTATGCCATCTGACATTTTATACAATTTTATAAAACTTGTATATTTTTGGTCAGGTGTGACGGTTCATTCCTGTAATCCCAGCAGTTTTCGAGGACAAGGTGGGAGGACTGCTCTAGGTCAGAAGTTCAAGATCAGCCTGGGCAATGTGGCAAAACCCTGTCTCTATCAAAAATACAAAAATTAGCCAGGTGTGGTGGCACATGCCTGTGGTTTCAGCTACTCAGGAAGCTGAGGTGAGAGGATCACTGGAGCCTGGGAATTTGAGGCTGCAGTGAGCCGAAATCATGCCACTGCCCCACAGCACTCCAGCCTGGGTAACAAAGCAAGACCTTGTCTCAAACACAAACTAAAATTTATATATTTTGCAATTACAAAGTTTTGTGGAGAGTGGCTTGAGCTGTTCCCATTTCAAGGGGGTTCCACATTCCTAAATTAGCAGGCCAATAGAAATATTTCAAATGTTCCTTATGTACGAAACACTCTTAAGGAAGCAATATGGAGGAACAAAAGAAATGTAGTGTTTACTTTCAACATAATGAGATTAAATAATGAGATAGTAAACAGGATGTTAGTCCTGTCATGCCTTGGTAAGCAGGACTCCTGGCAGAGTAAGACACCTAGCAAGACCAATGTTACACAGTTGTTCTGCAAATAAGTAAAGAATTACATTGTACAGGGACTCCCACTCTCCCATTTTGAAGGCACATAAATTGAATGGAAATGACAGTTTTTTGTTTTGATTTTGATGAACTGCTACAAAGCAAATATGTAGTAATATACATAGCAAGAATTAGCCAGAAGAATGAACCACTTGCAATCTCACGTATGTTTTTAGCAAAGGCAGTGAAGAGGTCACATAGCATCCTTAATGACATGCCCAGTCTGGGGAGCAGTGCCTGATTTTTTTGTTTTGTTTGGTTTTCTTTTTTGTTTTTCCCCTTGTTCTCTCTTTTCCTTTCTAATGTCCAAAAACTTGGCAGTAATATTTGGTTTTCAGTCAATGCTTCCTTGGCATTTATTATATCATTGTTGCCACGACAAAAAGATTTTAGGTGTTAATCACAGAGTTGCCGCATGAGTTTTTGAAACCTGATCTGACAATGGTATGATAATTATGAGAAAAAAAATTGATCATATTTTCAATAATAAAGCAATGGTGAAGTCTTATTATTTTGAAATTATTTTGTCTTCCAGAGCAAATCAAATATTAAATGATCTGAGAAATAAAATGTACAACAAAATATAATTTAGAAAACAATCCAGAATTTCAACCCTTAATAAATACAGGAATGTTTAAAGTTTTTATTTCCTAAAGTGATAGAATAATAAAAAGTATTTTTCAAATTAATTTTTATGATAAAAGTAATGTATGGACAACATAAAAACCCAAATAGCAAAGAAGAGCAAAAAATAAAAAGTGAATGGTATACTTTTTCTCCAGCTTCTAATTCCTTTCCCCAGGAAGTATTAACAAATTTCTGTGTAACCTTTTTGAAAGTTTTATGTACACAGAAGAGACCATTCTATATAGAGTTGCTCTATACCTTCCTTTTTTGTATTTAAAGACTTTTTTTTAACTTAAAGACATTATTGCAGAGGTTTTGATATTAAAACTCATATACCCACTATATTCTTTCTATTGACTTCATAGACTGTATTTTGAGGTATATATTCCATTGCATGTATTATGTGTTTTCTTAACAATCCCTTTTGATGAAAAGTTACAGATTTTCCATATTTTTCTTCCACATAATTCTATATTCTAAATTCTATACATACATCCTTAAGTAATTTTTAAAAGCATTCATGAGATTTATTTCTAATAGGAATTTTTTTAAGTTCAATTTATTAAATTTCAAAACAGCTCATTGAAGCAAACATTTCTCTCAGTTAGAAATTACTTCTTGTTGATTTTTGTGTTTGGAATTCTATTGGGACATAAAAAAGATTAGAAGACAGAAATTCATGTTCTTACATTTAATATGCTCTAACATGATAAGATAAAATATAATGCATAGAATAAAAGCCAAACTTAAGAATATATTTAATATCAGAAAAGTTTTGTAGTTTAGATTAGAATATGTAAAAATGAACAAAAATCAACCCATTGACCTAATGAATAACAGTATATATATAATATGGTTACTCCTATTTCTCTAAAATGTTCTTATATGTCCATCTTATGTTTAAAGACATATTGAAAGCATCAACCATTATGGTACAACCATCCCAGTTAGGAATTTAAAGTGGTTTTGAGCTACCCAAACTAGTTAAACATGAGTCTGGACAAAATATGTAGAATTAAATCTGTGTGCCATATATTTCTTCAGTCAAAAATATTTACATAATTTGTATTATATGCCAGATACTAAAAAACATTTTTAAAACTTGTAAGGGTCCTACGAATCTATTTTTATAAGATAGAATTTGAGGTTTTCTATCAATTTTCTAATCCAAATTATAGTACATTCCATAATTCTTTAATGTATTCACATTTATTCTATGTCAACTATAGAATCGATAGTAACTTATTCAATATAAAAGTTATTGAATATGAACTGCATACCAGGTACTGTGGTAGATGATATAAATACAAAACCCTCCTTCTATTTCATGAAACTTGCTGCTTAGCCAGTAAACTAAATACTACTTAAATATTTGTGCAAGTGATTATAAAACCAAAACTCTGCTATACACTAAAATGGAGAGTTACAGGTCATATAAGAGTATATGAAGTGAGAATTCACTTAGTCAGGAAGGTTTCTTGGATCTGAGATTGAAAGGATAGATAAGAGTTAAGAACACAAAGAAGAAAATGAACAGCATCTTGGAGAAGAAATGGTGTCTGCCAAGATCCTGTGAGGGAGTGCTCACAGCTATGATAATTTACCTAGTCATGACTGTATACTGGAATGGATACATTTAACAGTTGCAAATTTATGACACGTTGACAATACTGCTCTAACCCATTTACCACATGACATGAAGGGCTGTCAGCTTTGAGCGGGGTCTAGAACAAAACCAGGATGTGGTATAAGTGGCCCTGCTCCTTGGGACAAAGAACGCTGAAAATATTATGATAGCAGAAACATCTTTGATGAACAAGCCTAACTGTAGTTTATGTAAAACCCCAAAAGAAGAATCATAACATAGACTGTAGGGTCCTAAAACAAAACCATACCATCTGCAAGACCATGCCAACATAGAGCTTCTGAGAAGCTACTGGGATTTGGTAAAAATGAAGTGTTTGAACAGAGAGTAGAGGTCACTATGCTGTCAGAACTACCCATCAAAATCTAGTGTCTATTAGAACTACTGAGTCACAGTTCAGGTGTACCCAGTAACAATCTAATGTAAGATAGAAATGATATCTCAGGAATCAGGCATAAGCAAGATCAGAGGTTCTAAATAAGATACAGGAGCAGGTGTCTTAGACCCCCATGCCATCCACTATTATGGTACCAGTGTGTCTCAATTCATATGGCTGAATGGGAGGGAGGTCCTTTATAACCAGTTGACAGAAGAAGAAAAAGTTCAAGCTTTAGCCATGCATCAATCAGCTTAGTAATGAACATAAGAAAAAAAATGGGCATTGACAACCTTAGAGCTCCGCTAAAGGGTGACAGGAAAATATAATGGAGAGGCAATTCTCCAATGGTTAACATTTCTGCAATGCATCTGGTTGTCCACTTTGTTTGGAAATAAAAGTGTCCTGAGGTGAGAATTTAGTCTGACTCGCAGACAGTGGCAAAAAGTTTAGCTGGTTGATTAGGGATCTGCAAGGAGAAGAGTTGAATGATAAGGAATAAGGAGGTCAGGGTTGGTGGCATGTCAATGACTATATGAGAATAGCCACAATATTTGAAATCTTCATATTGATAAAACATGCACCATAAAGCACCTGCCAAGAAGACAGAAGACTCAACATCAGCCCAAGTGCTAGTCTTACGTGTATGTAAATGCACATGGGCCCATTTACAAAAATTATCTTGTTACTGCCCCCACCAACTACTCAACCTGCTAGAAACAGAAAATACTTATTGCCCAATATAGCACTATTACTTGAAGGGACGTACCAGAGATATGGTGGAAAGTTGACTACATTAGACCCCTTCCATCTAGAAAGGGTAGTAATTCTATATTTTGTTTATTTATTGCTACACAGGAAACCATCTCTAGTGGCTTAAAATGACAACACTTACTATTTTCACAAATCAGCAACACTTATCTGCTTCACTGCACATAAGCCAGAGCAGCTCAAAGGCTGGGGAATAGAATCATCTGAACATGTACTTGCTCAATCACTTGGCTGGAAGTAGACACTGGCTCTCAGCTGGGACTTCAGCTGAGTCTGTGGGCAAACTCCTCCATGTGGTCCTTTCATGAAGCTTCTTGACCTTTTCAGAGTATAGTGGTGGACTCTAAAGACATGGGTTCCGAATGCAAGAGAGAGCCAGTAAAGAACTGGATCAACTTTTCTAATCTAGCTTTGTAAGTCACATAACTTCACTCCTGCCAGCATCACTTATTCTTTTCTGCCTGCAGAAACTCTGCAGAACTAGAGTCTAGAGGTTTATAGACAGGATTCTGCATAAAATCATATTTTAAAAATTGGCTTACTTTAGAGAAAAGGAGGGGTAAAAGTGGGTATGAATCACAATATTTGCTGGCTCTATCATATATTGATCATCCATAAGCTTGCAACTTTACATAGTGAAAAAATTGCCTGTTTAAGGTACAATTATCCAAATGTGATCTTAGATGATACACAGAAAGAATAACAATATTTATACAAAATCAATTACTAGTATATGACACTGTGTGTTCCTCCTAGGTAGAATACATGTGTCTAGAAACTAAGGAGTTGAAGTAGGAATGGACCAACTTAGCATCATTCCTAGAGAACCATTTGGAGGAATTTCTGCTTTCCATCTCCACAATTCTAGACTGTATAGATGTCCATGTCTTGATTCTGAGAGAGAATATACTTCTACCAAGGGAAAAACAAGTGTCCTAATAAATCTCAAAATTTAGCTTTTATCCAGTAACTTAGGAGTCTAAGAGACTACCAAGCAAAGAGAGAAGTCTGCATCCTAGCAAGTCTAAATGGCATTGATCCTCAGGAGAAGGCTAAACTGATATTACACAGTGGATCAACGAATCACATTCTTAGTCTGGAAACTAAGTGACCCACTAGGACATTTCTTGGTGTTCACTTGCCCAATTTTAAGTAGTAAGTAGAAAAGTGCAGCCGGCACAGCCCTAGAAAAGGATGGTAACACGAGGAACAGACTTCTTAGGTATGAGGATCTGAGCCATCTCATCTGGCAAGCTACCTAGACTTTCAGAAGTACTAATGGAGGGTGAAGGAATTCAGAGTTAATGGTGAAAGTATTAGTTATGGCCTTGAGGCCAGCTGCAGAAAAAGGGGCTGAATTCTATCCCATTAACCTTCCTCTTGCAAGTTTTTCCCCCAGGTAAAAGAGGACCAGTAGAATCTCAGAGCAGCACTTTCTGTAACTTACTATACAAAGCAGGAAGTGGGCTATGGTGGATACTGTGGTGTGCCACCTACATTCCTCAATCCTACCCCAGGTCTGAGCACTCATTCTCCAGCTGCTCAGTTTGCTAGAAATTGACTCCACGTCATGCCTGCTCTCTGTGTACAACTGACATCTGAGGTTTGGTTAATGCAGAAATATAAATGTCTAGGTTTCTTGTACAATTCAAGATACTGATGAAGGGCCGTCCCAGCCTTAGTCCTTTGTAGAATCATCTGAGACCTAGTTCTCTACCCAAATTTGCTTTTTAGGATCACCCTCGGATGTTAATCCTGAGAGTGTGCTCCAGTAAATTTCTTGCATAGAATCTTCAGAGCAGGCATCCTGGATTCCCCTACCTGAAGTGAGTCAAGAGAGCAAGAAGATAGAATAGGAGTTAAAGCACAGGGACCAGAAGAAATACCATACTTTTTCATTATTTATATGGCCTACATTCCTTTTTCACATTTTGATATCTCTAAAGTTGAAATGCAGTTTATAATTCATGTGATAAATAAGCCTTGTGTTATAGTTTGATTGGCAATATTTTTCTTTTGTTGTAGTATATAAATTAATGACTTCTTTTACATCCAAAACACAGATTTGATGAAAAAAAACAAAAACAAAAACAAAACAAAACAAGCAGGAAGAGGTTAGAATTCAGATTTGCTAGACATTGACATAATTTCAAAGGCTTAATAAAGACCCCGAGAATAGTGGGAAGGTATTTAGGAGGAAAAGTCTGACATCATATGATTTGCTTCTGAAAATACCACTGAGTCTAGTGTACGAAGAAATAATGATAAGAGATGTAACCTCATGAGCAGGTTCTGTGTAGTCATCTACCCAAAACAGATGAGTGTGATTCATGGAGATAAAAAACAAGTGGATAGATTGAGAGATTTGAGAGAGATTTAGCAGGTGAAATCTGTAGTACTTAGTTTTAGGATGAACATAGGGAGTAAGAAGTGACTCTGGTTTTTAAATCAGCAACCAGGTGATTTTTGGTATCAGTCATGAGCTAGGAAACACGGAATGAAAACCACGTCGGTTTCTTTAGAGGGGAAGTGTAATGTGAAAATTGAGAGTTGTTTGTTTCACACTTTAACTCTGGAGATGCCATTAGCTAATGAGAAGAGCTGTCGAGTAAAACGTTATGTATGTGATTCTAGGATCTGGAGAAGTGTGTGCCTGAGATACAGTTTTGGGAACCATTTATTTGAATAGATTAATAAGCGGTAATTGAAGCTCCAGATATGGATGAGATCACATTGGATAGTGTGAATAAAGAAAGGCCTAGGAGCAAGCCTTTATTAACTCCATGATTTAGCAGCTGGGTAGTAAAAATACATTTATAAAAGAATACATGGAGAAATATTCACAGAGGAAAAACAGATGGCTGTCGTGTCCCAGAAGACAAGAAAAAAAAATGTTTCAAGAAATAGGGTGTAGGAATTCGTGTTGAATAATGCTGATACAGCCAGTAAGACAGAGACTGAAAAAAATATTATTTAGTTCGTGACAGGGAGGCCACTGGTAATACCATCAAGAGCTGTTTACTGTAAAGGGAAGGCGGCACACTGCATGAGAGCAGGCTAAGCAGTGAGAACATGTGAGGAAATGTTCTTTGCAGATTCAGCTGTAAAAGGTGGAACAGAGAGGATGATAAGTGAAAGGTAGTGGCTCTGCATTTTTCTATTGTTCATAATGATTTCTCTTCTTTCTTTTTTGTATCTATCTCTAGCTCTCAGAATGACGCACACTTAAGAGACAACAGAGAAAACTAAGTTTAAGTTAGAGGTTGAATAAACAAAAGAGAAAAGGAATAATCGATAATATACGCAAGGATCCTGAATTATCTGGTGTGGCTTTTAATCTTCAACATGGCAGAAGATAGCAATGGGTTCAAATAGTCTGTTCCCTCTTTTCTAAAACTGAGTGGGTGTAGTGTTTATAAGGTGAAGTGTTTGTGGAAAAAACACTGTAGAAGCAGAAATAAGTTAAAATTAAATTCTGGAGACTTTTAGAAAATTATTGCAGCTTGACACTGATTATCAAACTAAATTTTGGTTTTCTTTCTCAGACTTCGTATTATGTCAAATTTTACAACAATGATGAAAACAATGACAAGCTATATGTTGAGAAAGCCATTTCTGTAAAATTTTCACTCATTGGATAATCATACGTGAAGCCCAGGCCTAAATGCGCTCATTAAATATGATGTCAGTGGGCTTTCATACTATATCCACATGCCTCTGTATTTCCAGATATGAGGAGCTGCCAGTTAAAATTATACAAATGATAATTACTGAGAAAATCAGAACTTACCATCAGATCATTACCTGTGGTTAAGGAAAAAAAACCCCTATGGATTAGTGCATATTCCCTACAATTCAGCTACAATATCCTATGCGTTGAGGAAACTCATTCATTCTTCAAAACCCAAGTCAAGTATCATCGCACTAGACTACTTCCCTAACCTCACCTCCAACTCTATCCACAAAGCACATGCCTTACCTCATAGCACTTCACCACATTTATGGCAGGTTTCTGTTCTAAGTTTCTAGGATTAGACAGTGAGCTTTATGAGGAAGAACAGCTTATCATACAACTTTGTATATTACAGCACTAACTCTCATTCTATTTTAGTGAATGAGATAGGTAGAAAAGACGGAGACAGAAGAAAGAGAAGCAGGAGAGAAAGAAATGAAGAATCGAAATCAGAGGTGAGGAAGGAAGGAAGGGAAATAAAAAAAGAACAGAAGAAAGAATAAACCAAAGAAATAATGTAGCATCACAGAACATCATGGTTAGTGATCAAATAATTGGCAAAAATAAAACTTGTAATTATCTACTTGGTCAAATTGACAAATGTTCTTAACTACAAGGCAATGATTCATTAATTCAACAAACATTTACTGAGAACCTATTCTGTGCCAGGCATGGGGCCACTGGATGCTATATGATAAACAAGAAAAAATTCCCTACCCTTTTGGATTTCACTTTCTAGGGTAAGTTATCTCAGTACATCAAAGCTAAGTTGTTAAGTGTTACGGAAAAAAATACAGCAGAACCACCTGGACTGACAGTGCAAGGGTGAGAGGCTGAAATTTCAAAATAAACGGTTAGGGTAAGATTGACTAAAAAGATATTTGACTCAGAGTCATTCATATGTCCCAGAGGAAAGGCATTCCAAGGAGAGAAACCAACAGTGAAAAAGCTGCTGAGACAGTGTGTGCCTGGAGTGTAGAAAGTCAGGGTGGCTGAAAGCAGAATGAAGAGAGGTGAGAAAGGTAATGGGGAGAGAAGGCAGCTCCAGCTCATGGAGAGCTTTATAGTCATTGCAGACTTTTACTAGCAGGAGATGGAAGCATTCTGAGGGTGTTCGAGCAGTGACGTGTTCTGGCTTAAACTTTCAAAGATCTGATTTTAAAGGAACTGCTGCATTAGAATAGAAGCTGGTGACAGTGAGAGGCCAGGCAGGAGATCCTGGTGGCCTGGACCTGGTTGGCAGCAGTGCAGGTGAGAAAAGTGGTGGGATTCTGGGTATACCCTGAGGACAGAGGCAAGGGGATTTGCTCTAGGATTTGAGTGGGCTATGGGAGAAAGAGACAGCAAGAGAAATTTCAGTTTCACTATTTTGCAGTTCTGGGATTGAAAGTTCTATTCAAATACGTTTCTATGTTCTCAAAGCATTCATATGTTTATATGAATAAACACAAACTTGAAATTTTTTATTCTCACCTGTCGGTATTATGAATCAAAACCATGGTGTTTTATGATATTGTAATGATAGAAAATAGGCATTTATAAATTGTGAAGGCTGCTTTAATTGGAAACGTCCTCATTTCTGGTGTATCTTACTTCATGTTTAGAGGAAGGAGCTGAGAAAGGCATCTGAGCTGATATTAAGAGAAGAAACAATTGATACTACAGAGTGCCTTTTTTGGCTAGTTTTAATGAATAACATTTTGTCATCAAATGAAAGTACAGAGACTACAAATCCATATAACACTCAGCATATCATTTTCATCAGTATAGCAAATAGAAGCCCTTAAGGCAGAAAATACTTTAGTTGATAAGCCAGAAAAACAAAGCTACATGGATTAAAAATTAAAAGCTGCTGGTTTACTATCATTTAATTCTCCATATGGGGGTTAGCTGAAATTTAAAAAGGAATAAAGTGAATATGTCTTCCATAGAGCACTTTACATTGGGGATTTTGAATTTAAATGTTATACAGAAACTACTTATATTGAATCTAGTATTTTTATTTTAGAATTTGTATTTCTGAAGAATAGATTTCCAAGAACCCAATAATACTGTGTCTCTTTGGACTAAAGAATGTTAGGCTTTGAGACTTTCAATATAAAGAATTAGGTAAGCCTATGAAGGAAGCATTTGAGAAAAACATAACACTTTGTTACTATTTTGATCTCAGTGACCTAAGTTGTATACTAACATGAAGTTCAGAAAAACTATCCAGCAAAGATTTCCTCTAAGTCTGTTTTCCTCAAATCTCTTAATACCGACATGAGCTCTGCAGACAAACCTTGTGGATTCAAATTCTGTCTCAGTCACTTACTAGCTGAGAGACTGTGGGAAGTGCATGCAAAGTCTCTGTGATTCTGTTTCCTAATGGCATTTAGAACTATAGCAAACGACAAACACCCATTTAACATTAGCTATGATGGCTGGGGAGAATACTCATCAACTGTACTTTTCCTTTCCTTTTTTTATGGAACTTTGTGAGTGTATCTGACTTCCTGGGGCCAGAAATAGAGCTTTGAAGGCTTCTGTGCTAGACAACTGAGTGACTTACCAAGACCTCTACAGTCTTGCCTCTGACTTTCTTTTGTTTTCTCAAACATTCTAGCTATTTCCTGTCTGGGAACACACCTTCTCAAGATGTTTGAATGACATATTCCTTCTCATCATTCAGATTTCAGCTTAACCGTCATTGCCTCAGAAAATGTCTTTGACTTCAAACTAAAATCAATAGCCACTCTCTCACTTTTTCTCAATATTTCACTAGACTGTTTGGAAAATTTCTTAAGAGAAGTTAAAGTTTCATACTGCAATGAAGCAATCTGCCTATGTAGCGCCAGTAGAAAGGCAAACAAAATATGTAGTAGCTCAAACATATCTTCTTTATTAAATGCCCCAAATTTCCCACATGTTCACAAAATACCTACTACTGTCTTTTGGAAGTATCATTCCAAAGATTACAACTTGAGAAATGATGAAATAGATAAGATGCATTTGAAATCATCTACAGATGATTTTGAATATAACATGAATACTAAACTTGCCGCAAGAGATTTTAGAAATACATTTCCCTAGCTCGAAAAAGCAAATATTAAGTGTGCCATTAAAAAAAAAATAACCTGACCCATATGAAATGTACTGAGGTGTGTCCCCTGCAGAGCCCCTTCCCACTGAAAACAAATGTCTCAAAGAAAAGGGACATATAGTAGTTTAGAATTTCCAGTTACGTTTTTCTACTTCAAAGGAAATCAACTAGAACAATTGCTAGGCCTATGCTGAGTCCATTCCACCTCTTCACCTTTTGTTTTCCTGGAGAACACAGCAAATGTCATAGATCAGAGTCTGTTTTCTCTGAGCACATAGGGGCTGGAAGGCTGTACACTCACTGCCACTGCGTCAGATGGATAATGACAGATGTAATGTCTATAGCATGTCAGTAGACAAGGGATTTTTTTGCTTCATCCTATGAGAATGGAAGACAGTGAATTAGTGTACTGCATGCACAGACTGCCAAGAGGAATATACCACCAGCCGGAGCGGCAAAAACAAACAATCCGAAATGCTTTTGTGGTTTACAAGTGGTCATTTTTCAGAGATGCACGTGGATAGAGAGGGGAGTCTCCTGGTGAATGGAAGAAAACTAATGCTGTTTCACATGCATTTCTGGGAAGACACTTCCATCCAATATTCATGGTAGCCTCTTGTCTATATGAGCCTGGTTGATAGAATAATAGTGCCGATTCACCTGGCACCAAATCTCAGCCCTTTCCCCTTCCCCAGCTAGTAAATCTTGGCTGTCAGTGATAGGAGCTGATGGGAAATGATAGCCTTATTGAGCTGCCTCATGAACTGTAACTCATTTGTTCTCAAGACCCAGACTGACAGCGCTTACATTTCTCCCTTCCAGCAAAATTGAGCATAAATCACTTTATCATTTTTCCACATGACAGTTTATCAGAATTGTGGAATTCTATATGAAGTCATAGGGGCTGGTGATAGAAAATGAGACACGTTCTATCCTGTAGCTGAAGAGGACTGCCCCTTCAAAGGCAGTAATGCCACCATAAAAATATCAGTGAGATTCAACTAAATACAAATTCTCCCCCATTTGAAAGACATAGTATTAGCTTTCTTTTCTCTAGAGTTTTCCACATGAGAAAGAGGGAGTGAAGTTATGAAATATAATTATGTACTTTTTTTAAAAAAAAAAAAAGCAAGAGGAAAAAGTGGCCCAGTCCAGTTCAGTGCTTCCACTGCCTAATTTCAGTGCCACTGTCTTCTGAGAGTAAATGATCAGAATGGCAGGGGCTGATATTGACGCCATACCAGGTTTTCTCCGAAGTCTATTAAACTAATTTAGCATAACCTGCCAGTATGCCTTCCTTTCTTCAAAAATTAATTTGCATGTGCACATACTGTGTTCCCAAAAAGGGATACAAAGACAGCTGAGATGCCCTGACTGTTCAGAGGACCACAACTTCATGGATGTGTCAGGGGGAGCCAGGCAGGCCAATCCACAAGGAAAGATGGTTCCTATAGTGAACATGTGGCACATTCATGCTTTGGAGACACAGAGGAAGAAGTGATTGACTATGGGAAGAAGCAGCTACAGAGACCTCTTAAGAGGGGTGACTGTGAAGTCAAATCTGGGAAGATGATTCAGGGTTTCCACCAAGTGGACCAGTGACTCTCTTACTGATGGCCATAGAGGCTAGAGGTCTCATCAGTTTATTTCATCCTCATTTGAATCTAAACATGTCTTTCTCTATGTGGTGGTTCACTCAAACTTTATAATTTTATTTTATTTATTTATTTGTTTAGTTTTTGAGTCAGGTCTGCTGCCCAAGTTGGAGCACAGTGACACAACCACGGTTCACTGTAGCCTCTACCTTCCAGGCTCAAGTGATTCTCCTGCCTCAGCTTCCTGAGAAGCTGTGACTTACAGGTGCATACCACTACACCTGGCTACAACTTTATACTTTTAAATAGAGCTCTCTAAAAATACTTAGTACTACCTAAGATTTAACATGCATACATTCATATACTGAGGATCTATAAAAGCACACAAGTGAACCTAGTTATGGAACAGAAAACACTGCACACATGTGGCTTAACAATCATGTATCAGTGCCCATATCTCCTGCCTGTGAGGGGTATTACAGATTAAACTGTCTTTCACTGTTTATAGTACTGTGATTAACTTTCTAACTTTGAAACTCCCTGACCTTCTGACACAGAATAAGGGGCCATCTGACCATCGCATGGTTAGTTCTGAAGCATGGCAGTAAAATCATGGCAAGACATGTACAAAGTTCTGACATTTACAATATTTCCTTTTTGAAATTTGCTATTCTCACAGATCACTATTCAAATCAAGAAGGGACTTTAACAAAGTTTGTGTATTTCTAAAGGCCAAACAATGGCTTTAACTTCCATTATTTCCCGAAGTCGTCTTTCTGAAAATTGATTCTGGCCTTTACAAATATATTTCAGTATCTGAACTACCTGAAATCACTATTTTTTCCTTTTTTTTGTTATTGTTGTTAGTGGAGATGGTAGAAATATCTCTTTAAATAAGCATTTATGGAGTTTCCTAGGCATTATGTACAGATGTTTAGATATATGAACACAATTATATATATATGTGTGTGTGTGTTACAAGCACTTAGAAAATGTCAAAATTTAGATGTGAGTCTCTCAGATGGCAGTAGTATCTCTGATTTGCTGTTTTAATGAATTAAATCATTGGTTTAAATCAATACCTAAAGGGAATATATATTCTATAGAGGTGATATCACCCACAAGGAGGAAAAATTGGCTCTTGAGGGAGTTAAAATATCATATTTTATATGTATAAAGCACAGATATGCATATAGTATATAATATATCTGTGGTTTCAATTTTCATGGAAAAGGAAATTCTCAGGGGAAAATAAGGGAAAACATAAGGTTGAGAACACTGGCATCAGTCATCTGTAATGGTATCAACAATAGTAATTATTTTAAAATATGTTTTGAAAAAGTAATCCTGGTGACTGCTTTGGCCTTCATGGTTTTATTTTGATATGTATTGGAGTGATAGCAGTTTCAGTCATTTTTCTGAAGAGAGTAGAAAATAAGGCATAAATAGAAAGTGTACATGTAGGAATGTGGCCAGAGATATTGCAACAAGTAAATAGACAACAGGGACCGAGAAAAATCAGTTTTTCCATCAAACAAGCCCCTGGATGCAAAACAGTTGGCGGTTTCTGTTTCCCAAGCAACCTTTGCCTGTTATAGAGTGTCAGAATGAGCATCACATTCCCACTGCAATCATATGCACTTTGTAAAATCTCTCTAGGAATTAGTCTCTCTAAAAATAGGCAATGAAGAAGTTATCTCATTCTACTTTATTGCCATTTTCACTCAATAAATTTCCATTTAAATGTCTATGGAGGTCATGCATATTAGCAAGACACGAGCAGTTCTAAAAGCATGTCTGAATCATGCTGAAAATTCATGACACCCAAGTAATTGAAAGCTTGTAAGGAAGTGTGTGTGTGTTGCTCTGTACTTGAAAATGCTTATGATGGTTTTAAAAGTCCACCCATTGAGAGGTGGAGTATATGTCACCTCCTCTTGAACCTGAGAGTCTTTATAACTGTTCTCAAGGAACACACATGGTAGAAATAACACTGCATGATTACTGAAGCCATAAGGGAAATACATTTCCACCTTTTTTTGAAATAGACATCTTTGTAGCTCTGAGCTATCATGTAAGAATATCATCTGAAGCTGCCATGCTGGAGAAACCACATGGAAATACTATAAAGAGATGGAAGGAGATACTGGGTTGTTTCAGCCCCTGGCCGTTTGCATCTTATGAGCCCAGGTACCAGACATGTGAGTGAGTGTGCCTTAGAAGACTGCAGGCGAAACCATCCTCTGATAGCAACCACATGAAGGATTCAAGTGGGAACTGCCAAGCTGAACCCAGTCAACCTCCATAAGAGATAATAGTAAAATGATTTTTGTTATTGTTAATCACTAAATTTTAGAATTCAGGTACAGCTTGCTATACACCAACATATGATAGGAACGTGTACTCATATGCACAAAGTGAGAATGATTCCATTATGACCACATTTCTAGAGAAACTTTTCAAAATAACTTGAGCTATTTTCTGGAATATTATAGCATAAAGGAGGACTTTTATTTTTAACTGAACAGAACAATTCTCTATATGGTAAATTTCATCAAAGAATTATTCCAGTAATTCATTTTCCTTAAAAATAATTGTACTTGATAACTTATATTACATATTTTACCTCTTAGGTTTTTGCAGAATTTTGGGATATTTGTCTTTATTGCACAGTTTTCCTTTGAAATCCTAGTCATATTTTTCCCCTTGACTTTTTTATTGCCTTGTTTCATCTACCTAAATTTAATGTCTCTTTGTTCAAATTATTTTGATCATGTTATTTCAGCTCTGTCCCTGATGCTAATTCTTTCTAGCATCTTGCACCTTTTTAAATACATTCAACTGATCACCCTGCTAGACTCCCCAACAATTCAGGATTGGCCCAGGGACATGTAGAGAACTGGCAGCAAGGGCAGCCGCAGCTGCTAGAGACCAGCACAGTAAACCAGTGTCTGTATCACCAGCACTAGCATCAACCCATTAAAATAACCCGAAGTACTGCACATGTTTACTGCCTCTTGAATCTCCAGGGTTGTTCATTTCTTCATGTATTTATTTAGTCCTTCATTCCATAAGCCTATGAAAAACACCAACTACAAAACCAAATACAGTCTTAGCACCAATGATAAAGAGAAAAATATGACCCCAGTCTTCGAAAGATTCCATCTGGAGACAGCCAACCACAGTGATGTTGATAAAATTGAGTGGCTGACCACAAGAGAAGTATCCATAAAGTGCTATGGGAATACAGAGGAGAGATTTCTCATGTCAGCCTAGGGAGACTGATGAAGATATCTCAGCCAATGCAACATTGGAACTCATGTTAAATAATGGAAATTAAAAAAGAAAAAATATGGGCTGAGGGCTGTGGCTCACATCAATAATTCCAACACTTTGGGAGTCTGAGGCAGGTGGATCACCTGAGGTCCAGAGTTAAAAAAAAAAAATAGCTAAGCATGGTGGCAGGTGCCTGTGATCCCAGCTACTCAAGAGGCTGAGGCAAAAGAATTGCTTGAACCCAAGAGGTGGAGGTTGCAGTGAGCCAAAATTTTGCGATTGCACTCCAGCCTGGGCAACAAGAGCAAAACTCCATCTCAAAAAATGAAAAAGTATGAGTTCACATGCATGAGAACAAATGGATGTCAATGTTCATATTCAGGAAACAGGAAGTAGCTAGTTCTGCCGAAATTGCAGGGCTTCTGAGGGGTACAGGGTATGCGAAGATACAGCCATGTCCCATGAGGACAAGCAAGTAAGGGCTGGGTGATTAAAAACCCTGCTATGCATGTTCTTTACCCCTCTTATACACACCCCACATCAGCACATGGGCACACACATGCATACTCAGAGACGCACATACCTTAAAATGTATTTAATGTTCAAATTAATTTGGTAATACCAGAGTATCAAGTTACAAAATCCTGCATCTAATATTGGAAAACGTGTATCTCCTTCTTGCTGTCTTTTCCAGAGAAAAGATATTGTCCCTAATCTTAAATATTTCCTCAGGTTCTCTGAGAATATCTTCTGAATGATTAACTCACTCTATACTTATGAAGGATTTCCTAATATTTTGCTTCTGTTTTTCCCTGCTGTAGCTTTTACTTAGGCTGCCCTCTCTGACAAATGAGAATCATCAACTCCTAACTTATTTATAACATCCTTTTATATATTTGTAGGAGAGCTCAGGGAGCAATTCAAACAGAAATGCAGCTGCTTTCAGTTCCACTAAATAAAAAACCAAGCACACTTAGTTTGGTCTCTCAGAGATGGCATCTCAGCCCAAAGATATTGTTAACAAAGAGTTGTATGTAGTATGGAAGAACCCTAGTTATTTCCAGCAATCTGCAGTTGGGGTGAAACATGTCTCCAGCCCTTGGGTGGTATTTTCTATTTTGTAAGAAGTACACATTCCATGAAAAGCTACATTTAAAAACTCAGTTTATGGTACTTAGGAGATGGAAGGAGTGGAAGAAATTCCAGAATGAAAGATTTTTTAAAAAACGACAAAATTTCAGAGTAGTGACTAGCAATTGCAAAACTGCTGGATCTAATTTTTTAGTTATTCATAGAGTTATAGAGGGGGTATTCTGCTGAGCTACAGAGCACTAGAGTAGCATAGAACCTGGATCCAAAGTAAGTGAGAAAATATATCCATTGTTTCATGACACTGAAAGGAGATATAGACTTCCACTACATCATGGAAATACGTGGTCTGTAAGAGCAGTGAGGAACCTGTTACCTGTTCCTACATATTAAGCATAGCTAATAACTAATTCTTAAATCGTATTTCCAGCACCTCTAAGAGGTTTACAGAGAATAACTCATTTAATACTAAAGCAAAATAACAAGCTATGTAGTTGATACTATTCTTTATCCAAAGTATTCAAGAAAATAGAGGGACACATAGATGAAATGAATTGATGAAATGTCCTGATTAGTTAAGTGGCATAACAGAATGTATTCTCCTTGAAGCTGTTTTACATTTTACAAAAAATTGACTGAGGTATAATTGATGTATAATATTTCTTGTATTTAAAGTATACAATTTAAGTTTTGGCATATGCATACAAATATGAAATCATCACCATAATGAAGATGATGATGAGGATGATGGTGATTATTTTGGGATTTATCCATGTTGTATATATCAATAGCTCTTTCTTTGTATTGTTGAATATCATTCAATGGTATGGATACATCACAATTTATTTGTTCATTTGTTGATGAGTATTTGATCATTTTTCATATTTGGCTATTACAAATAAACTATTATGAACATTCTTGTACAATTTATTATATTGTCATATACTTTTATTTTCTTTTGGGCAAATATCTAGTAGAACATCCAAGAAACATGTTATAACATAGGTGCATATTTAACTTTTAAAGAAATGAATTGCTTTCAAAAATGATTGTAATAATTTATGGTCTCACCAGAGTATATGTGTATTAGTCCATTTCCATGCTCCTGATAAAGACATGTCTGAGACTGGGCAACTTACACAAGAAAGAGGCTTAATGGACTCAGTTCTACCTGGCTGGGGAGGCCTCATAATCAGGGCAGAAATTGAAAGGCATGTCTCACATGGCAGTGGAGAAGAGAAGAGAGCTTGTGCAGGGAAACTCCCCTTTATAAAACCATCAGATCTCATGAGACTTATTCATTGTTACGAGAACAGCATGTGAAGGACTCATTCCCATGATTCAATTATCTCCCACTGGGTCCCTCCCACAACATATGGGAACTATGGGAGCTATAATTTAAGATGAGATTTGGCTGGGGACACAGCCAAACCATATCAGTATGGCTTGTTCTTCTATATCCTTATCAATGCTTGTTGTGCCATTCAAAAAAAATATTTTAGCCACTTGTATTGGTATTTCATTGTGATTTTATTTGCATTTTCTTAATGACCAATTCAGGTACTTATTTTCAATCTGTCTATCTTCTTTGGCAAAAGGTCTGTTTAAATAATTTTTCCTTCTTTTATTTTTTCTTTAATCCTTAACTTTTGAGAGGTCTTTACTTACTCTGGATACAAGTCACTTGCCAGATGCATGATTGGAAAATATTTTCTCCTATCCTGTGATTGTATTTTCATTCTCTTAGTAGTTTCTTTTGAAGAATAGAAGTTTTCATATCAATAAAGTCAGTTTTATCACTTTTTAGGTGTGGATCCAAAAATGTTAGTATCTTATCAAAAAATGCTTTTCTAACTTGAAATCACAAAGATTTTCTTCCACATTTTTTTTTCCATTGGAAAAGTACAATAGCTCTCTGCATTTCACAAGTAGGGGCATAGACTACACCTTACTATCCTATTATAAGAATGGCAAGTGATATGGGAGTTATTGTTGCTACAATCTTTGGAAAATACAATCTGCTACATATTCTAGGGGAGAAGACAGTATTAAGAAGAAAGATAAAGATATAAGTGTTTATTACTACAAAGAGTCTAGGTTATATAAGCATAAGAAAAGTATTAGTATTTTGCCATTAAGAATTTATTGGCACTTTTGGTTTGAGCAATCTGTCTTGTTAAACAAGCATGTAAATAAAAATAATACATGTAAAAATCTTAAAAAGGAAAAAGGAAAAACATCACATTGTGAATAAGTCAAAGGTATTTATAATAAGGATTCCCATTCCTCAATATACCCTCTAACACTTATTTTTTCTCTTTTTAGTAATAGTCACACTAACAGATATTAGCTCATAACTCATTGTGCTTTTAATTTGCATTTTACTTGTGATGAATGATCTTGAACACTTTTTCAGATACCTACTGGCCATTGGTATGTCTTCTTTGGAGAAAGGTCTATTCAGGTCCTTTGCCAATTTTTAAATTAGGTGTTTTTTTTTTTTTTTTTTTTGCCATTGAGTTGTATAGATTCTTCATATATTTTAAATAGTAAACCTCTATCAGATATAGAGTTTGCAAATATTTCATGCCAGTCTGTAGTTTGCCATTTCATTATTGATTCTTTCCTTTGCTATGGAGAAACTTTGCATTTTGGTGTAGGCCTACTTGTTTATTTTTGCTTTTGTTGCTTTTGCTTGGTCACTGCCAAGACCAGTATCATGGAAATTTTCCCTACATTTTCTCCTAGGAGTGTTATGATTTAAGGTTTTATATTTAAGTATTTAACCCATTGTGAATTGATTACTGTGTATAGCATAAGATATGTCCAATTTCATTCTTTTGCATGTGGGTATCCAGTTTTCCCAACACTCTTTATTGAAAGACTATTTTTCAGCAATGCTGATGTCACCTAGGCTGTCTGTGGTAATAAACACTTATGACTTTATCTCTTTTCTTAAAACTTTCTTCTCCCTTGGAATATGTGGCAGACTGTATTTTCCAAAGATTGTTGCAACCATCTTTTTCTTGGTGCCCTGGTTGAAAATTAGTTGACCACATATAGATAGATAGATAGATTTATTTCTGGGCTCTCTACTCTGGAAATGTTAATTGGTATAGCAATAGGGAAAACTGTTTGAAGGGTCCTCAAAAAATTAAAAATAGAAGTACCACTGATCCAGGAATCCCTCTTCTGGGTATATATTCAAAGGAAAGGAAACCAATATCTTGAAGAGTTATCCGTATTTCCATGTTCATTGCAGTAGTATTCACAATATCCAAGATAAGGAAATAAGTAAGCTGTGTTCATCAATAGATGAATGGACACATAAATTGTGGTTACATATAGACAACAGAGTGTTAATCAGCCTTAAAAAGAAGAAAATCCTGTCGTTTATGACAATAAGGATAAGCCTGGGGGCATTATGCTAAGTAAAATAAGTCAGACAAAAAGAAAAATACTGTATGATCTCACTTATATGTTGAATCTAAAAACAATATTAATAGAAGCAGAGAGTAGAATGGTGGTTATTAGGGTTCCAGTTGTGGTTTGGGGCTTGGAGTAAAGAAAATGAGAGGTTGGTTAAAGGGTATCAAAGTTCATTTATGTAGGATGAAGAAGTTCTAGAGTTCTAATGTACAGCATTGTGACTATAGTTAATACTGTGTTGAATGGTTTAAATTTGCTAAGATGGTAGATATTAAGTATACTTACCACACACACGCACACACACACGATAGTAACTATGTAAAGAGTTGAATATGTTAATTAATTTTATTGGAGTGATCAGTTCATTATATATGTATATCAAAACAGCACGTTGTACCCCTTTAGACAATTTTTATTAAAAGTTAAATTAAAAGTGTTCACAATAGTATAATACGTATTACCTACTGTCTTAGTCTATTTGTGCTGTTTTAAGGAAAAACTTGAGACTGGATAACTTATAAAGAACAAAAAATTTATTTGTCAGAGTTTTAAAGCCTAGGACAGGAAAGGAAATCAGTATCTTGAAAAGACGTCTGGAGTGGCACTAGCAGATTCAGTGCCTGGTGAGTGCTGCTCTCTACTTCCAAGATCACACCCTGTTGCTTCATCCCTTTCAAGGGATGTGCTTGAAATGTATGGTAAAATTATTACATACATTTTACCATGCTGTGCTCCTACATGGTGGAAGGAAAGGAACCCACTCTTTCAAGTCCTTTTATAAGCGCCATAATCTCACCCATGAGGAATCTGCCCCTCATGAATTAATCACCTTCTATAGGTTCTACCACTTAATAGTATCATGTTGGCTATTAAATTTCAACATCTCCATTTGGGGGTTCACATTCAGACTACTTTAATATTTTATTTGTTTTGATTGTGTTAGCAAAATTAACATCACCTTTTGAGTCCCTATATTGGGCTAGAAACATAAATATGTACTCCTTTGAAAATCTGATGAGGTAGGTATTATTACATACATTTCACATTTAGAGAACATGAATCTCACAAAGGTAAGATGTACTGGTCAAACTTACATGTCTAAGAATTACATTCACTTCAAATACTAGGTCTTTTTGAGTCCAAAGCCCTTGCTTTTCTCACTGGGCTTCACTGGCTGTAAAATCAATGCTTATATATTCTTCTTCTTTATTATTCCTTAATTGATAGTAATAGTCCAAATGACATTTAATGATTTTAGTCACTAAAATACAAAAAAATAGAAAATTCAATTTCCAGCACTTTGAATGCTCACAGAAAAGAGCACAGGTATGCATTTGTACTTGATAATCAATATCCACACAGAAATGTTTAAAGTATTTAGATTTGAAATGGATTTAAATTCAATGATTTTTCTTGACTAGTTTGCAAAATTGTATGTGTTTTCCTATTTTTATCTTGGAAATTAGTTATTATTTTGAAAATAATTTTATTTTGTATGTCATGAAGTTGAGGGTTTGGAGATTTACTCAACCATTTATAATAAGATCCTGAGGAACTCATCGCAAACACTGTAACAGTCCCCAAACACATACTATCGTTTGGAAAGGTCAGAACCTTACAGTGATTTTCATTGAACCTTAAAAGACAAACAGCTTCAGCACAGCACTGCTACATCTTGGCTCAATGCAATTCTAACCCTGTTGAGAATAGTAAAATGAAGAGGGTATGTGATCCAGATTGCAAGTAAGCTGCTTTTATTGTTGTTCTTTTTTTGTAATTGTTTTGTTTTTCTTTGCAGGGAAAGGCCAAAGACAAAATCCATTTAATTCATTAGTTAGGCATGAATAATCTATTAAGCAAAATTTGAGTGTGGTAATCTCACTTATAAATTTAGAACAAAGACCAAAAAAAAAAAGAAAGATAAAAATACTAATCTTTCTGAGATAGTATGCAGTAATAATTTGAACAAAGATAATAGGATTAATAGCCAAAGAAGCTAACCCTGGTTAGGGCATGCAGGCAATGAGATATAAAAATATCAAAGTTGTTTCAAAACACAATCTTTCTTTAGAAATGCATTTCAAGTTTTTATTGTTCTTCTACTTGGCCCTTAAAAGTATGGGAATTATTTGTTATTGTCTTTTCAATTTGATAATTTACTTAAGAGAGCCTACAAATAAAGCAATTATCGGTATGTCTAGTTCAGTTGCATTATATGAAAAGTTCAATGTAAATGACTATCTTGGGCCAAATAACAGAATTGACACAAACTAAATTAATAATAAATCATATTAATATTATTTAAAATTTTATAACATGAACTATTCAATACCACTCAAATTATACTTTTATTTTTTCTGTCATTCTATAAGCAATTTAATTTGCATCTTGCTTCATCCCCTCTAATTCAATTCTTCATTTAATATAATTTACTACTGAAGGGGAACAGAATATGTCACCCCAAAATATGCCACTTTGGCAAATTCGCTATTTTGAGCAGAAGGCAATTGAGAAACAGCAGATGCAGGAAGGGCTCTCTGACTTCTCTCTTTCTTCCTAAAATCAAGCAGGACATAAGTAAGTTTCCCGTGAGATGGATACCTTCCCTGCAGGAAGAGCAGAACACTCATCTCTGAACATGGGGAGTCAATGTGAAGATGAATCTGTACAAACCTTACTAAAATAACCCTTATTTTCTATCAGTTTTCCTCATATTCTTCCTAGTCACTCTCCCACCATTTGCTTCCCTTACAATGAACTCACAATTTCCACAGCACATCATTAACCCTCATATGTGTTACAACATGGACTCACAAGTGATTATCTTTGCTAGTACAAAACGATAAAAAAATGGTAATAGTGACTTATTTACTTCAGAACCTATTAAAAATGCTACAGTGAAGTTTTTGTTGGAGTTATTGAAATAAACCAAGTTTGATTCAACACACAATTTTAGTTGAACATTTCTGCTGTGCATGGATGGCATCCAAAGAAGTGCACTAATAGAAATGCTTTCACGTGGATGGGTTTTGGGTAACTCTAAGAAGTCATCTCCATGTTTAATCACTACTAATTCCTTACTTGGATGTTAATGTACACCACTTTTGGAAGTAGAAACTATCTTCCATCCTAACCTTTTGAGAGCAGTTAAAAGAGTTAATATTAATATGTTTTTGGTCATGATTTTGGTTACCAGTTACAGCGAGAGCCCCCATGAGTAAAGCACACGAATATCAGTCAGAAGAAGTAGACAAACTCCTACTTTCTAGACAGAAAACCAAAAGGAATTAATCACTCAGGATATTTCTTCAAGGACAATGGGGCCAACTGAGAAAAAGTATGGCTTTTTGTTTTTTCTTTAGTTTTGACAGTGGCAGCTATTATATGATCCCCTGAATTTTCCTGGAAAGCTACTTCGTGACTAAACTTCTAATGAGGAATGAGTACAGGAAGTGAATTTTATATCATGTAAATAAATATTTATTGCAGCCATCTATTTTTTTCTAGTTCAAATTCTACTCATAACAAAAAATTCTACTCATACTAGTCAGTAAAATTTGTAGTTATAATTTTATTCTGAGTATTAAAAAATAATTCTATCTTATGGAAAGGAAGATAAAGCTATACAAAAGCAGAATTAACAATATAAAATAATCCATAGACAAACACAATCTCATCCTTTGACCAGACTCTTTGGATGTCTTTGATGTGACCCTACAAAGCAAATGGATTAGCAATAGTTGGCCAGTCACAACCAATCTGGGATAATGTTGGAACATTCAAAGAGAAAGTGCTTGGCATGTAGTCAACTGTTAATTGTTTTACTGTGCAGATAATGAGCTTCTACATATGGTTCCTTTAACAATTTTAACTACTGAGAAGCCTATATATTTTGCTTTCTTAAAAAAGAAATCACTCTATAGCTTTATGCTTTTCTTTGTGATTATACTTAATTCTTCTGTATTTGTACTCAGATAGTGTGAGTAATTTTAGGCTCTACCTACACATAAACAAAAAATTCATTTTGTTTAACCTACCTTCACTTCACTTCTTTCTAATAATTTCCATTTGAAAAGCAAATGTGTGTACCTTAACTGCACTTTGATGGGCAAATGCCTCTTAGAGACTGTGTTTCTAGGCAACGATGCAGAAACTAAGGCCAAGACAAAGGAAATGGTTCCCTACTTCAACTGTCAGAACAAAAGGGATTCCTTCATAATGCATTAATGCCCACAGAACAGAATGTTTGATTGGATTTTTCATAAGCTGTCATCAAAAACCTGCCTTTTAAGTAATTATTTTTCTGAAGATATTGTTTGATTTTTCTTTTCCTTTTTTAAACAGTATATAGCAAAGTTTAATGATCTGTAATTCCACCTGGCTAACTTAACAGTATATTTTTTCTAATTCTTCTTCATCAGTTCCTCTCCTCCCTATATAAACAGTCTGTTAAAATGATCATATTCCAGAATATTCAGGGAAAAAAGGAAGAAATCTTGCTGACAAGACAGTGTGCAAAATTTTCACACACTTAGCAGTGCTTCAGAATCTTGCATTTGCTGTTGAAGGTGTTATAAATACAAAGATATCACAATTACTTTTTTTGTTCCTCTCCTTAGTAAGATAAGAGAGACTTCTAAAAATTCATCCATGCCATATAAAAAAGAAAGTATTACTGGATCTGAAAAATAATTCAGGAAGGAACAAATAGGGAATGTAGAGTACTATTTGCAATAAGATATTTTATGTCTTCTATTGTTTCTTAACAAATAGGTCATTTCAGGATTATGAGCTTGCTGCTTTTTTGAGTAGCAATAGGAGTTAATATGGGTCATAGAAAGAGATGGAAATCTCCTCACACACATTGTATGTGCATTTTTCTGGTGTGAAATTTGGAATTCAGTAGCCTCTGTCTTAGGCAACTAAGTGTCTGCAATGTTCCTATTTCCTGGCAGCAGATCACCCTGGTTATGAGTCCCACCAAACTACAGGGAACAAAGTCTTTCAGCTATTGAGTTTCATTTCTCACTAGAATCTTGGAAAACCTGTGATGACAGATCTGGTATTAGGCATGTTTGATCCTATGGCAGGTGATCAGATGTGACTTCAGAGTCACTGTTTATTCACCAGCAGTGCTTCTAGGCCATGAAATTAATAGACATTACTTTACATATAACACAGACCAGTGAAGGTTGGAATGTGGAGAAAGACAAGACTAGAGAAGAATGAAGTAGATGTAAAGAGAAAAGATGAAGAGAGAGAGAAAGTGCATGAAGATTCCTTTATGAGGCCCAGATGCTTAGAAATGGAGGCAAATTAATTTTCTCTCAGTTTGAGGAAAAAAACAACAACATTAAAGTGGGCAGAGTAAATGCTAATCACAGAATGGGAAGCAGATGCTCAGACAATGGATTTTCATTTTTGAGAGAACCATGACCCTTCTTGGGCCAAAAATATTAAAGAATTTTGCAAAGCCTATAAGAAAGATGTAAAGTCCTCTCAGAAAAAATTTGATATAGACCATGTGTAATGAGAATTTCACATATGCAGAAGATTTAACACCAGTAAAAGAAACAAATCAAATGATCCATTATTCCACTAAGGACAAAATGGGATAAGAGTGCTAAGGGAACATCAATAATCAGTACTGGAATAACAGATTGTTAGGGAGAGTTCAAAGAAACAGAACACCTCATTATCTTGGACACAAGGTATAAGAAATCATTTCGGTTTCTGAATGAGGAGAAAGCACAATAATGGCATGCACTACATGATGTTTCTAGTTTGTTGTATATTATTTGCTCAAGTTAACTGTATACATATATATACAGGTATATACAGCATATATACATACACACACACAGACATATATATGTGTATATATATATATATATGTTTCCCATTTCAGAGTAAGGGTTCAGTTATTCTAACAAAATTCTCTATAATCTTCAGAGTTCAATGTTGTGGGAATTTAAAAGTCATCTTGGAAGACTCCACCTGTCTTACAACAAAATATTATTTTGTGTTCAAGAAAAGAAAGCTAGACAAATCATTCCCTTATAAAATATTGTCTTAGCCTGGCTTTAAACTGGTTTGTTACAAGTTACTCTGAACTTTTAAGTACTCTGAGTTACATGGAACACACCACACACAGACACACACACACACACACACACAGTCCACATAGAGACATTGTTCATAACTTTTTTTTTGGCCAGAAAAGAAAGAGAAACTGAAATATATTGAATGTGTAATATGTCTCTCAAGTTGCTGAACTTTTATACTTTTGTATACACATACCTGGGTCATAATAAGCAAGCAATTAACTATCTCGTCCAGTGTGACACAGTTAAGAATGGAGAATGGAAGAATTAAAACTTTGTCTATCTGATTCTGAATCTCATTCCCTTTAATTACAACTTTATATTTCAACATAAAAAAAGGAAAATCTGGCTGCTGTCCATCAGGATGTCTTTTAGCTCCTTGATACCTATTGGACAGCATTAGAAGAGAAAGTAAAATAGAGAATGTGAAAGAGACCCTGGAATTTTCACTTGACAACTCCAGGCCAAAGTAAGCTCGAGAGAGAGGAAACGGCTTAGTTCACTCTGGTCACTGTGCAGTTTAAAATATGCTTGTGAGTTCTACAAAGAGTGTCCTGAAGAACAAGTCACAAAACACGGGGTAGAAGGGCTGAGATCTCAAAATTTTTAAATAGTTTCAATGTCTTAATTATGATATTAGGTCATTTGGTTTGCAGCACCTATACTATTTTTAGGGAAAAAGATTTTTATTTAGAGCCAAAGTAAAAATATCAAAATGCCTTAAAGTTAATAAATAAATAAATAAATAAATAAGCAAGATTAGCAGAAAATGATAGTATATGTAAATACTTTTTACATATTACAGTGTATATCTGTTGTTCAGAGGGTTTAATTTATATTGTTTTATCTTCAAGTACACAGATTCATCCGTGTTCTCTATTTTGCTTTTGAGGCCATTCATTGAGTTTTTAGATGTATTTTTTTTTTTCATTTTGAAACTTCCATTTGATTCTCTGTATTCTATATCTTTGTTAAGACTTTCAGATTTTGTTGAAACATTCTATTTTTTTTTAATTTATTTCAGCTGTGTTCATAATTGCTTGTTAAAGCACTTTGTCATGGATATTTTAACATCTCTGTCAAATCATTTAACAGCTGTCCTCTCAGTATGGCATCTATATATCATCTTTTCTAATTCATTTTGATGTCTGCCTCATTCTTAATATGCTAAGTGATTTCTCTAATTGAAAACAAGAGTATTTGGTATTATGTTATAAGATTCTAGACCTCGTTTATTTGTAGGTTTCAGCAGGTCTCCTTTGACACTGCTCCACTGCATGAAGCATACATGAAACTATCTCATTGCTGCTAAGTGGGAGTAAAAGTACAGTTTCTCTACTTGGCTTATGCTGACATCCTGGTCTGTGGAGGGGAGGGTTTCTTATAACTGCTGGGTAAGGGTAGAGTTCAGGCTCCCCACTAGATCTCTATGAATACCATCTTGGCTGGAGGGGAAGAGTCCCTCATTACTGTTCCCCATGTTTCCCTTTTCACACTGGGGTGGGAGTGAGGGTGTTGTCTCTTCACTGCTGAGTGGTAATGAATGTCATGACTCTTCACTATGTCTCCTCTGACACCACTTTATTTTTACTATTAGTTTGTTTGAGTCTTGCTTTGTCACCCAGGCTAGAGTGCAGTGACACTATCATGGTTCATTACAGCCTCAACCTCCTGACTCAAGCAGTCCTCTGGCTCTAGCCTCCCAAGTAGCTGGGACTACAGGTGCATGCCATCATACTTGGCTAATTTTTATTTTTGTAAAGACAGGAATTTTGCTGTGTTGCCCAGGCTGGTTTCAAATGCCTTAGTTTTTGCCTTGGCCTCCTCTCAAAGTGCTAGAATTACAGGTATGGGCCACCACACCTGGCCTGATACCACTTTAATAAGGTGCTACTGATTTCCAAATTTCATGCCAGAAAAATATACATATAAGTTAGATGACAAGATTTTTCTTTTTTTTTATGACCTAGATAAACTGTTGTTAGCCAGTTTAAATTATCTAAACTATGAAGAAAATCCAGGCTACTCAATGACAATGTAATTCTTTGGGAATAGAGAAGGTTGCCTCTTCTCTCAACCTTTCCAGGTTTTCTTATGCTTGTTTGTATTATGTTCAGAAGTTTTATTTATCCTTAGTGGGAGAAATAGGAAAATGCATTGTCTACTCTCTATTTCCAAAAGGAGAAATGCTGTGCAATAGACTAAAATAAAAGAAAATGAACAGAGGCTCAGGGACATGCAGGGCTATAAGTAAAGATCTAATATTTGTATTGTTAGAGTCACAGAGGAGAAGATAAGATTTTAACATCCTGCCATAAGAAACTAGCAAAAAAGGCAAATTAAACTAAACATATAAAAATTAATGAAACCTATGCTATTGTTAAAATACATAGCTGTTCTGACCGCATTTCCAGGCATATAACTCATAAAATCCTTAGAATGTCTAAAGTGATGGGTTTTTCTATGCTCATGAGTTGACTGATGGGTGACAACTCCTAGGTAGCTTCAGGATGAATGCTGGCTACCAGAAAGACCAAGGCAGGAATAAGGGATTGAGACCTTCAGTCTCACCTTCCAATCATCTAGGAAAAATTGGGGATGAAGGTAAAGCTGATTATCAATGGCCATTGGTTTAATCAATCATGCCTGCATAATGAAGTATCCATAAAAACCCAGAAGGACAGGGTTCACAGAGCTTCTGGATAGTTTTGGATAGCTGAACACATGTGGGTTCTTGGAGGGTGGCGTACCAGGCGTCAGCTTGGAAGCTCCACACTCCATCCCCCATACCTTGCCTTATGTATCTCTTCATCTGTATCCTTTGTAATATAGCTTATAATAAGTTATTAAGTGCAAGTTAAGAGTGGTCCTGAGTTCAGTGAGTCATTCTAGAAAATTAATCAACTCCAGGAAGGGAGAGCAGGATCCTCAATTTGTAGTCAGTTGGTCAGAAGCACAGGCAAACCACCAAGTGCTTGCTATTAGCATCTGAAGTGGGGTAGTCTTATGAGACTGAGCCTTAAACGAACTTGTGGGACCTGATGCTATCTACAGGTGGACTGAACTAAATTAAAGGATGCCCAACTGTTGTCTGCTGGAGAATGCATTGCTTGCCTGTTGGTGGAGAGAAATCCCCAAGTATTTGGCCACAGAAGTCTTCTGTGTTGATTATTGTTGAGTAAGAGAATAGAAAAAGCACTTTGAGTTTGTTTTTTTTTCACTCAAAACCTCATGATGATTCTTTTTTTTAAAAGCTGATTCTTAGAGAGGATCGATAATGTTGGTAAATATTCAGTCAGGCTTATTATGAATCATAATTTAAAATAAACAAGTTGACAATATCAGAAATAAGAGGGCAGCATCACTGCAAATTCTACAGCTATTAAAATGATATAAACAACTTGGCACACAAATATTCAAACACTTATTAAATAGATGAGATGTGCAAATTTCCTTGAGAGATACAAACAATCAAAACTCAGTCAAGAAGAAATAGAAAACCAAACAAACCTACATATATTAAGAAATTGAAATTGTAGTTAAAAATCTTCCACAAAAGAAACTCCAAGTACAAATGGCTTCACTGGTGATTTATATCTAATAGTTAGCAAAAACAAAATACCAATCCCATAAAAAGTCTTACAGAAAATTTAAGAGGAAGGACTACTTCCCAATTCCTTTTATGAGGGCAGCATTGCCCTTCTATCAAGATTGGTCAAGGAAAACAAGTAAAGAAAGTTATAGACCAAAATCTCTTATAAACAGAGATATAACAATTCTAAACAAAATTTTAGCAAATAGAATCCAACATTACATAAAATGGAAATCTTCTAAGAATGCAGTAGCAAATATTTGTTTAACACTCAAAAATCAATATAATTTATGATATTATCAAACTAAAATAGATAATCTTAATAGATAAAAAAGCATCTTATAAAAATCTATTTATACATTTCTGATAAAAACTGTTGACAAAGAAGAAATAGAAGGAAACTTTTTCTACATAATAAAGAGCATTTACCAAAAACCCACAGCTGACATCATATTTAATGCTAAAACACTGAATGTTTTCCCCCTAAAATCAGGAAAAAGACAAGAATATCTACCCTCAGCACTCTTATTCGACATGTACTGAGGTTCTAATCAGTGCAATGCAATAAAACAAATAACAAAGTATTCAGGTTCAACAGAAAAATGTAAATCTATCTTTTGAGACAACATGATTATCTATGTACAAAATCCCAGGGATCTGCAAAAAGAGTTTCTGGATCTAATAAATGAGCTTAGTATGTCCATAAATTACAATGTCAATATAAAAAATTAGCTGAATTACTATATATTAGTAATATACAATCATATATTGAAATAAAAATGCCATTTTCAGCATGACCAAAATATGAAATATTTAGGGGTAAATTTGATCAATGGATCTGAAAAATATGTATATTTATAGGTACAAAACATTGCTGAGAAAAATTGAAGATGAAGTAAGTGGAGCAATATATTATCTTTATAGTCTGGAACACTTAATGTTATTAGAATATCAGTTCCCTCAGACTTTATTTATAGCTTTAGTGCAATCCCTATCCCAATCCCAGCAAGATATTTTTTGAGAAACTAACTAAATTATTAGGAAATTTGCATGGAAATACAAAAGTTTGAAAAGCACCAAACAGCCTTTGAAAAAGAAGAAAATTGGAAGACAACTACATCTGATTTCAATAAAAAGTTATAGAAATTAGTACAGTGTGGTATTGATATAAAGATGTATCAGCGAAAGTGGATAGACCTACATATATATATATAGACAACTAACTTTAGACAAAGGCACAGAGCAGTGAAGAAAAAAAAATAGGCTTTTCAACAAATGGTGCTACAACAATGGAAAATCTGCATACTTAAAAGAATGAACATCAACTCTTGAAACAAACAAAAAATTACCTCAGAACAAATCATAAACCTAAATATAAATCCTCAAACTGTAAAATTTCTAGAAGAAAATATGAAAGTTTTGTGACCTGGAGTTTGGCATAAATGACATCAAAATCTTGATCTATAAAAGAAATAATTGATACATTTGACTTCATCATCAAAGCATTGTTCATAGAATGAAATGTTAAGCCACCAATGACAGCAAAATTTATAAATCATATATCTGATAAGTAATTGTATCCGATATACATAACATTATAAACACAACAAGAAGAAAATAAACAAGAAAAACTGGGCAAAGGATATGAACACAAGCTTCACGAAAGAAGATATATATATAGAGGGGAAGTAGTACTTGAAAAGACAAGCAGCATCAGTAGTCATAAGGAGAATGCTTGTTAAAACCACAGTTATATAGCACTATGTGCCTAATAGAATAACTCAAATAAAAAAAAAACCTGCCACGGATGCAGAGAAAATCTGATTCTTATACACTACTTGTAAGAATGTAAAATGGTAAAACTGTTTTGCAAAATTGCCAAGCAGTTTTGCTAAATATTAAACATACAACAATTCACATGATCCAGCCATTCTATTACTGGGAATTAACCCAAGAGAAACAGTCTATGACCATGCAAAGACTGTGCTTAATCTTCTAGCATCATTATGTACAAGTCTTTGTATGGACACATATTTTCAAGGATGAAACAACCTGAACATCCTTCAGTAGCTAAATGGATTAAAAAATTGTCATGTATCTATACAGTGGAATTCTAATCAGAAATAAAAAGAAATTAAATATTGGTATATCCTGCAACATGAACAAATTTTAAAATAAATATGTTGACTCAAAAAGAGTGCATACCTATTGTATGGTCAATTTATATAATATCGTGAAATAACGCAAACTAGTTCATAGGGAAACAAAGAAAAAGATTAATGGTTGCCTTGGAACAGCTCAGGTGGTATGGGGAGGACAGAAGTGAGGATTATAAAAGCATATGTAGAAATTTTTCAGTGGTGATGAATATATTTATCCTGATTTTGGTGATGGTTTCTTAAGTATATATATATATACAAAACTTACCAAATTTTACACTGTATGTACAATTTATTGACTGTTAATTATGCCTCAGTAAAACTGTAAAACATACCTATTTACATAGAATTACACACACACACACACACACACACATACACACACACACACACACACACACACACACACACCCATGGGGGTAATGAATGAATTGGGAAAAGAGTACAGGTCTACACTGAATCCAGCTAGTCAGAGGCTGGCTTAATAAGAATACTCAGTAATTTTAGACAGCTATTATTTCTTTCAAAGCCCTAGAAATGAAGTAGTGTTACTGAATTATTTTTGCCATTGTTTGGTTTTACTTTGTCTTATATTTCTCAGTCCAGGCACTGCAAAATGTATTAAAATTTAAGTTGTGTTTAAAACAATATTTTGGGGGATATCACACTGTTTCACTAATGGGATAATTAACTTGGGAGGTTTTCTAATAATTTATTGCCGCCGTCCAGCTGGGCAGAGGTGGGAACCCTGCAGGTGAGGAAGGGTTGTCGGCGAAGGAGCACTTAAACACAGAGGGGTTTGTGATTAAGCTGCTGCTTTTTTTTTTTTTTTTTTTTCTACAAGAGCTTTTTTATATATTTTTAGTTGGCAGTGAAACAGGTATATAGCAGGAAGTGACTATTGTCACTGGGAGTATTTGGCAGTGTGATAGCTGAATTATACAGAGTTTAAAGAGAACTTATTAAAAATTAGCATTATGGTTTTTTTTGATTATATTAGCAATTATACAGAAGTTTGGCCAAGTCTCAGGGTTAGACTGTCTGCCCTAGGTTTATATATAACTATATTACTTGTAAGAATTCAAGCATGACTTTTCTTATTAAGTTTACAAAGTTTACTCAAGTTAACGATTATTAAAGTCCTTTTATTTTTAGCTATTTCTACGTGAGCAATTTCATAGTTTGTGAATTTTAATTAAATTCCCACCAGGTAAATGGAATTCTTTCTTCCTTTTTTGATGGTGGTGCTTTGAGTGGTTTTGGATAAAAGTTTTGTTAATTTTTCTATTTCCTTTTTTAATTCTTGGCACCATTCTTTCTCATGGCTTTTTTTACAGCAACATTTCTTTTGCCATTTCAACAACTGCTTCAATACACTAATTTTGGATGCAGGGGGTTGAATGCACCAAGGTGGTCCAGACCGCCGTAATCTATCCATGAAATTTAAACTTTGATATGGCACATGGATTCCTTCCCAGTTAACCATTCTTACCCCCTCATTATTGTATGCCCCTGTGTAAGGTAGTGGTGGGCTAGGA
>CAUYQU010070963.1:0-19462 GCA_963574635.1 Cheracebus regulus | reverse complement strand
TGCCCAAACTGGAGTGCAGTGGTTCGATCTTGGCTCACTGCAGCTCCACGATCTGGGTTCAAGCGATTCTGCTGCCTCAGCCTCCCAAAGAGCTGGAATTACAGGCGCCCGCCACAATGCCCAGCTAATTTTTGTATTTTTAGTAAAGATAGGGTTTCACCATGTTAACCAGGCTGGTCTCGAACTCCTGACCTCAAGTGATCCACCCACCTTGGTCTCACAAAGTGCTAGGATTACATGCATGAGCCACTGTGCCCAGCCCCAAATCCCTAATTTATAACATAGTCTAACACCAGTTATTCAGCACATAGGAAATTATAGCAGGGTACAGCCTATACTTGAGGTACAATAAGTGATATCACTTAAGAAGTAACAAAGTCACTTAAGAATTAGTATGTCAGTATATGCTCAGCCACTTCCAAAAAAGAGACCCTTTGCTAAACAAGATTACAGGCCAGGCTCAGTGGCTAACACCTGTAATGCCAGCACTTTGGGAGGCCGAGGCAGGCAGATTACCTGAGGTCAGGAGTTCAAGACCAGTCTGACCAACATGAAGAAATCCCATCTCTACTAGAAAACACAAAAATTTGCTGGGTGTGGTGGCGCGTGCCGGTAGTCCGAGCTACTTGGGAGGCTGAGGCAGGAGAATTGCTTGAACCTGGGATGCGGAGGTTGCAGTGAGCCGAGATTGCACCACTACACTCCAGCCTGGTGACTGGTGACAGAGCGAGACTCTGTCTCAAACAAACAAACAAACAAAATTAGCTGTGTGTGGTGGTGCCTGCCTATAATCCCAGCTACTCAGGAGGCTGAGGCAGGAGAATCACTTGAACCTGGGAGGCGGAAGTTGTAGTGAGCCGAGATCATACCATTGCACCCCAGCCTGGGCAACAAGAGCGAAACTCCATCTCAAAACCCAAAAATAAAACCAAGATTACAATGAGGTCTGAGGAAAGATTAAAATCTAATTTACTTAACTAGGGTAGAGCTTCATAACAAAGTCTACCTACAGAAATCAATAGTCTCGTCAAATGTTCTGCCACCAGCCTAATAAAGGTAGAAGGAAAGGAAGATCAGTAAGTACTGTAGGTTTAGAATCCAGAGCAAGCACAGGGCCTGGAACACTGTGTTTGGTGACCTAGTGCTGCTCAAAGACAAATTAAACAGGACGGGTCAGGCCCAACTGAAATTGCGTCAGCCCTTTCATTCTCAACCATGGCTGAACATCAGAGCCATCTTTCAGAAAGATTCTTTCTTATTCAATAGGTTATGGGTAGAGTGGGTTTGGGGTTTCTTGTTTGGCACTTGTGATTTTCTGGGGGGGAGATGGAGTCATGCTCTGTCACCCAGGCTGAAGTGCAGTGGCATGATCTCTGCTCACTGCAACCTCCGTCTCCTGAGTTCAAGCAATTCTCTTGTTTCGGCCTCCTGAGTAACTGGGATTACAGGCATACGCCACCACACCTGTCTAATTTTTGTATTTTCAGCAGAGACGGGGTTTCACCATGTTGGCCAGGCTGGTCTCAAACTCCTGATCTCAGGTGATCCACCCACCTCAGCCTCCCAAAGTGTTGAGATTACAGGCATGAGACATTGCACCTGGCGGCACTTGTGTTTTTAAACAGCTTCAAGCACCCGGCGCAGTGGCTCATGGTCACTAGGAAAACTAAGTCAAACACTTTATACTATTTGTTTGTTTACATTACAGAAGCTTGGGGCCCAAGGAGAGATTAGAGCTAATCCCATCATACACTTTCATCATACAGATGAAGAAATAGAACCAGAAAGGTCACGTGCTACCAGTGATGCTTGCCCCTTGGCGGCAGGAATCACATATCTCAGCAGTCTACCGCTGTGTGTCCCAGCACTTAGCAGGTACTCCATAAAATCTTTAGAAATTCTTTCTCAGGGCTAGGTCATCAGCAAAGTTAGGACCAAGAACCAGGCACAGTTTAAAATAATAACTGGCTAGGCTTGGTGGCACGTGCCTGCAATCTCAGCATTTTGGGAGCCCCAAGCGGGTAGATCACTTGAGGTCAGCAGTTCAAAGACCAGCCTGGGCAACATGGTGAAACCCCATCTCTACTAAAAATATAAATATTAGCCAAGTGTGGCAGTGTGTACCTGTGATCCCAGCTACTCGGAGGCTGAGGCAGGAGAACTGCTTGAACCCAGGAGGCAGAGGTTGCAGTGAGCCGAGATCACACCATGGCTCTCCACCCTGGGTGACAAAGCGAGACTTCGTCTCAAAAATAACAATAAATAAAAAATAAAATAATAATGACACTGCAACTACAATGAAAACAAACTGAGCCTAGGTAAAGCCATTTTCCAAGGCCATACCGCTCTGACAGCATGGAGCTTGAACCTGTCTTCACCACTGCCTTGAATTACCAGAATCATCTGTCCATAGAACAGACATGTAGCATATTTGAAAACATTCCTTCTGAGATTAACACAGCACGCTGATCTCTTAAAATGTGTTTTTATTAAATTTCAACAGTTTGGCTGAAAAGAAAGCTCTAGAGAAGAGGAAATTAACTTTGTCACACTGCAACATTAAGGATAAATGGTTTGACTTACAGCAGATGGCTCTATTAGAAATAAGACTTTCAACGGCTTATTGTCAGTATAGTGGTTAGTATACCTGCTTGTCCGAAATAAGACTTTTTACCTCATCTGCACACCACACTGAAAATCATGTTTGAAATCCTGTCTTCCATATGGAGCCATCTTCAGAACACGACATGCAGTGCCTGGAGCTGACCAGCAGGTGGCAGAACAGAACAACCCATCCTCAAGGAAGCCCCAGGCAGGGGACGAGAACTGGTGGATGGACCATCAGGGAAGGAGTATTTGCATCCTAACACCCACCAAGATTGCATTAGGAACCCACCAAGGATCCTCCATCCAACTAAAACCTGAGGGTGGCTCATAAAATGAAAGCAGTCAAATATCTATTCGCTTCAACAACCTGGAGGTTAACACTCAGAAGTGTGTCCTGTGTGTTCACGGGATAGCATGGCTGAGGAGTGAAAGAGAAAGCACAGAGGGTGTGCCAACATCCCAGGGACCTTATCAAATGACCTGATACCCAAAAGACATCGGGTGCTTATTAAAATACAGACCTGGGACCCACCCCAGACAACCAGAGTATGTGAGGAAAGGGCCCGAGAATTACCTGGGGGCCTCATCAGCCAAGTGGGGGCCCGGCTGGCTTGTGCACTATGGTACTGCCATAATCTGGCCACAGGTGAGGAGTCACCTTCCCCCAAATACTCAGGGTAGGCAGCAAAGTAAAGGCTTGGCAGAGACTTGCTCACCCCTCACTGCTCGGCACGCAGAGGCTGTGGTTCAGTAGGGTTGCCTGTGACAGTCTCTCCACCTGCACCCTCCCCAGCCTCCTTTTAACCCAAACCTTCATCGATGCCTTCCCTGTCCAGTTCATTCCACCTTCTTCTTGCAGCAGAAATGAACTGGCTTCCTCCTTTGCATCTTCAATCTCTTTTTCTAGATAATGCATTCCTTTCCCTTTGCTGACAACCTCTGATCCTCTACAGCAAATCTACTCTCCTGGGCCAGCTGCTCCTCCGAGTCAGCACAGCTTCCTCGTCCCTTGCATCTTGGCATCCACACTGATCCTTCCATGGATCCCCAGTCACCTCAGAAATGAAGACTCTGAATGTGTTGTCCAGGCTGGCGCCAAGCCTGATCACCAGCCTCCAGTGTTTTCCTACTATAGTTCTACTTTTATCTTTTTTTTGAGACAGGGTCTCACTCTGTTGCCCAGGCTGGAGTGCAGTGGCACGATCTCGGCTCACTGTAACCTCTGCCTTCTGGGTTCAAGTGATTCTCCTGCCTCAGCCTCCCGAGTAGCTGGGATTACAGGTGCACACCACTATGCCCGGCTAATTTTTGTATTTTTAGTAGAGACGGGGTTTCATCAGGTTGGTCAAGCTGGTCTCGAACTCCTGATCTCAGGTGATCCACTGGCCTCGGCCTGCTCATACCTTTCATGTTGCCTTGGTTGTTCCAAACCTTTAGGTTTTCCCTGAAGCCTACACTCCCACCTTCACACCCAAATTCAAAGATAACCTCCCTTTGCACAAAACTTCAAGAGTCAAGCCCCTCCTTACTCCCTTTCCCCCTCACTCCCTGAGGAAAGTCCCTGCCCCTCTTCCCTCTGGTCTACACTTCCTGCCCCATCAACCACCAACCCGAGCCCTGATCTTGTCAAACTGCTGTCTGTGGCTGTACCTCATCAAACCCAAGCTCCTCTGCCTGCCATTTCGTCCCCCAACAGAGGCCAGCCTGTCTGCATGGACTGCTAGTTCTCCGTCCTCTTCAGGGTCATCCCTGACCCCTGAAGCTGCTGTTTACCCTCTCCATTTGGAGAACTGGCCTAGCCCCAGGAAGCCGGTCATATAGCATTTTCCTCCTTTGCACCGTGGGTTACTGAGTTCAGGCCACTGACACTTCTGTCCATCAGTGATGATCAATTCCTTAAGAAAAAATTTAACTTTGTGGATGGTTCAGTAAAATTTTAATGGATAATGTAAGAAGCAAGGCTTTAGTCCTTTCCTTTCCCCTCTCAAAAATATGCTAGAACAACAGAGAGAAGGGATAGCAGAAATATTTGAATAAGGCAGGGCTGGGTTCTAATCCTGATTTCAGCAGGCCTGTGTATTGATTAACCATTGGCTCTCGGGCAAGCCTCTAGGAAAAAGAACAGCAATACCACCACCTAGTGACCATATGGGGCAAGCACAGAGCACTCAGGAGGCACTCAGAACTCTCTGAACTTGAGAATTTGCAGAATATAATCAGCAAAAGGAATAAGTAAGGGACTCCTGATACCAGTTATCAAGGGGGGAAACACTGGTAGTAAATATTATACTGTGGCTTAAGTTGCAGAAAAAAGGGATAGAATTATGAAAGCTTTCACATACTATTTAAAGTAGTCCCTCCCCTTTATCTGCAGTTTTGCTTTCTGCAGCTGAATTCAGATACCTGAAGTCAACCATGGTCTTAAAACATTAAAAGAAAATTTTCAGAAATCAACAATTCACACGTTTTCTTGTTTTCTTTTATTATTTATTTGAGATGGAGTCCCACAGTGTTGCCCAGGCTGGAGTGAAGCGGCATGTTGATCATAGCTCACTGCAGCCTCCACCTCCAGAGTCTAAGCAATCCTCCCACCTCAGCCTCTTAAGCGGCTGGGACCACAAGTACATGCCCTCATGACTAATTTTGGGGTTTTTTTTTTTGCTTTTGCACAGGATGGGTAGAGACATCTCCCTGTGTTGCCCAGGCTGGTCTTAAACTCCTAGGCTCAAGTGGTCTGCCTGCCTCGGCCTCCCAACATGCTGGGATTACAGGTATGAGTCACCCTGCCCAGCTAATTCTTAAGTTTTCAGTTGAGTGCAGTTCTAAGCTACGTGATGAAATCTCCCACCATCCTGCTCTGTCCAGCCCTGCACATGAATCATCCTTTTGTATAGCGGATCCACACTGTAGACACACACTCTCCTGAGTTAATGAACAGACGATTTGGTTATCAGATTGGAAAGACGTAGTGTAATAGGGTTCCGCAGGATCCATGGTTTCAGGCATCCACTGAGGGCTTTGAACCTATCCCTCATGGATAAAGGGAGACTACTGTAACTTTAGAAGTTCCCAACTGGAAATGTTTTTTGGGTTTGTTTGGAGTTTTTTGCTTAATTAATCCATGACAATAAATGCATTATCATAGCCATAATCAAACTAAAGAAAATATCACCCTCAAGAAAACTACACTGCTTCCTAGTCCCCAAAACATAACATTAAATTTCACTTTTCAAGTGAAATCAACATTATCACTCGTCAAGATTGCATAGGTAATTACTAATAGGTCCCACACTCACATTTTAAGGTACCTGTCAATTTAGCCTCCATGAAAGGAAACAACTGAATGAAAGTAGAACATAAGATTCTTCAAACACAAAAATGACTGTGTAAAACTACACAGGCCAGGTGCGGTGGCTCACATCTATAATCCCAGCACTTTGGGAGGCTGAGGTGGGCAGATCACTTGAGGCCAGGAGTTTGAGACCAGCCTGGCCAGTGTGGCGAAACTCCGCCTCTACTAAAAGTACAAAAATTAGCTGGGCATGATGGCATGTGCCTGTAGTCCCAGCTACTGGGGGAGACTGAGGCACAAGAATCACTTGAACCCAGGAGGTGGAGGCTCCAGTGAGCCAAGATCGTGCCACTGCACTCCAGCCTGGGTGACAGAGTAAGACTGTCTCACAAAAAAAAACAAAAAGAAAGAAAAAGCCAAAGAAAAACTATATATTCAGAACTAAAAAGTGAAAACTGACAGGTATGCAGGTAATTGCCCTTAAGGAAACAGGTCTATAGATATATTTTAGTAGGCTGTTCTAAATATTTTCTAAATATTGTAAGACATATGAAACAGGATAGCTAGGAGCTACTTCAGCTTTTTTAAAAGAAATTCTGATGGAGCCAAACTTTGCCTGTAGACAACAATTTACCTTTCTCCAAAAGCATCACATATATATCATGCTATACTATGAAACGCCACTGCCACAGAAATCAGTTGTCTGCAGCCTTATAAATCAAAGTTGACTTGCTTCCTCATTTTCTGTTATGGACTTTCCAACCCAAACTCTGTCATAGCAGTTCACTTCGAATTTTAAAAATAAAGTGTATTTAATGGAGCCTTGATGAGTCCCATCTGAAAGCCATTAAGACATACACACTCACTTCCACACAAACCAGAGAATCAGTAGAATTCAAAGACTTATTGAATCTTGAAGCCGGAAATTATCTGAGTGACAAATAATTCACATCTCCTATTATTCAGAGGAGGTAGACAGGTTCTGTGATTCCGCCACTGTCCCAGAGGCAGTCTGTGATTCCGCCACTGTCCCAGAGGCAGTCAATAGCACTGCTGGGGCTAGAATCCCATGGTCCTTGCCCCAGTCCAGGCTCTGCCCACTCTACCATGCTTCAAGTCTGGCTCTGAAGTTGGTGATCCCCCCTTGACAGTCTTCAAGTACATCAGTGAGTCATGTTTCCGTTTCCTCTCACTGTTCCAAACGCTGGGCTTTGTAGCACAGAGTTCATTCATTCACAATAATGCTCTCACAATAATTCTCTCATAGAAACAGCTAATACACTTAGGAATGATGACTGAACATGCAACCCTCAAATCAGTGAGGCCAATGGCTAACTAAATTTAAAAATAAAAGGAAATCTAGCTCTTAGCACTTAAAATACTTCCTTTCAACCTACTGTAAAACAACAAGCTCACTTTCATTAGGAGATGAAAAGTGAGTAATTTCTTTCATCCACAGACGGTCTCCCCAGGCACAAACTCATGCACATTATACTTCATGGGACCTTTTAAATATTTACTTGTTAGCAGTATTCTTCCTTTCAGGTCAAAGATTATAGTATTTAGCAACACAAAGAAAGCTGAGGGATAGAGTTATGAATTAGTAAACTGCTTTGCCAAGCCTTCCATTTGTTAATTCAGTCCAACTTCAAAGGGGATTTTAAAGAGAAGTTCAGCTGTCAGAAATTAACCCTAAGAAAACTTCTGAATCAAAAAGTGACTTGGACAGTTTTTCCCAAATTGGTGTTAAGCAAAAACTGTTCAGGTGTACGTGTAGGAGCAAAAAGTATTTTCCTGTGCAAATAAGTTTAAGGCAAAGTTTTTAAAAGGTTTTTTGTCTTGTTTGCAACAGTACTTTCCCAGCCTTTGACATGCTAATGTTGCTGTGAATTTCCAGGGATGTGGTGGGGGTCCGTTTATTTTGGTCACGTTAAGTATCTGGTTGGGGGTGGGGATAAAACAGGAGAAATGAACTACACTGATCCAGCAGCTTCTAAGCAACAGAGAACGGGTTTTGCTAAAGTACCGGTATTGTTGGTATCCAGTAGCAAAGAACAGTTAGACTCTCGTTCACAACTATTTCAGGACGAGGTGGGAGTATCTATTCAGTCACTTGGGAGAATGAACCTAAGTAGAACTAAATCCTTGAGAGCTTAACTTATTGCCAATAGGACTGCCAATTTTGCTGGGCTCCTGCAACCACTCCCTGGCTCAAAGCAAAAACAGCCCCTATACCTGTTCTTGGGGACTGACATGAAGTCGTTGAGTATTTTCCCTGAACTCTTTGATCTGCATGCACTTGTCTATTTCCATGTTTTTTGACCGTGGCTGTATATCAGAATCACCTAGGGAGCTTTTCACTCTACAGATGTATGGGCCCACTGCCAAATCTAAAAAATCCAATATGATTCCCAATAAGCAGCAGCCAAAGCCGAAAACCACTCTTCTGCTTCCTAGGAAGATCAAGACAACAGACACATAATTGATAGTGCCTGTACTTTAAATTGAGCACATTGACACCGACAAGGAAAGGGCTACATTGCAAGATTTTAATGAGTCCCCAAGTTTACAGAGAAATCTGTATCACTCAATCAGAAGTGGACCTTTTCTTTTCTAGATGATTTTCACAAAGAAAGAAAAAAGTACTTTGAAAGAAGCAAAGTACTTAAAACCAGGAGTGCACCACAGAACTTGTTCAGGAGCAGACTGCTGTGGTCAGATGGCTGCTGGTTCACGCGTGAGCCCAGACCCTGTTCCCCCGCACCAGCCCCATCTGGCACATGACCCTAATTTGCAACTCAACATTTCACTGTATATCTTGGACCTTTGCAAGTCACCTTAGAAATTCAAAACAAGAAATTCCCACTATGCTGAAGCCAAGCCTACTATACAGTACACAACCCAGGGTGTACTGTAGGCCTCTCCGGGTCTTCTAAGTACGTCAATCAACCATCCACAGAAGATAAAAAGTAATTTTTGAAAATTATTTTCTTCCTAAATAATATTTCCTTGAGCTGTTTTATGCATATAGTCTCTAGGCAGTATGTGTCAGGAAAGGAACAGGAACTAGAAGAAGAAGAGAGTTAAAATTAAATATATAGGCTAGGTGCAGTGGTTCATGCCACTTTGGGAGGCCAGGGCAGGAGGATCACTTGAGGTCGGGAGTTTGAAACTGGCCTGGGCAACATAATAAGATCTTGTCTCTGCAAAAAATATTTAAAAATTAGTTGGCTGTGGTGGCAAGCACCTGTAGTCCCAGCTACTCAGGAGGGCAAAGTGGAAGGATCACTTGCGCCCCAGGAGTTCCAGGGTGCAGTGAGCTGTGAACCTGTCCCTGTACTCTAGCCTAGGCAACAGCTACTGACACCCTATCTCTTTTTTAAAATAAGATATATTAAACCTTTTTTTACAAAAGTGAATTTCAATAACTTCAATATCATAGGGGAACCTGGAATCGATCATAAAAAGATTCCCTCTTTCCTTTCCGAATATTTTTAATCAGCGGAAAAGATATTTATGTACAATGAATGGGTAAGAATAACATAGTATACAGGTAAAGCTGAAAGATTTCTGAAACAAAACACTGAGTCCTATGGAGACAATGGGTAAGAGAAAGTGGAACGTGAGGGGACCAGAGGCTGCCATGCCCTCCTTGCACCTGTGCTCCACGATCTATATAATTGGCAGAGAGAGGGAACCCAATATGGCCCGACTTTCATTATTAGCATGGTGGTATTTCTGGGTTTCTTCCCCTCCAACACTGCCCTTCTTCCAACCCCAAGAGAAAAAAAGGCCATAAACCCCTACTTGGAAGCTAAAACCAAAAATTTCCAGGATGAAAGTATGTTTTCCTTTGCAGGTCTTATGCAAAGCAACTAGCAAAGGCATAGAAAGGTAATGGTCTGAACGTCTGCCAGTATTCAGTGCCTCCAAGGAAGGCAAGGGGGCGGAGGAGGGAGAATCTACCTCTGCCTGGCAACGGTGTAAACCTAGATACACTGCTGAAACCCACCAGACATCAGGACTGTGCAACAAAGGGGTTAAACTACCTCCCCAGGGCTCTCCCAGCACTCCTTCCAGGATTCCCATCCGCCAGCACTGATTCTACTTGGCAGTTTTGAATAAACAATACAACATCTCAGCTATTGTTAAACTACAATGGGAGGCCTCCAACGTCATGTGGAAGTTGTTTTTAAAATGAATGCTTTTTCATCAACTGCATGAAAAGCACTTAATAAATCCAGAAACAGACTAAAAGGATTATGTGGACAAGTCAAAATGTGATTTTGATGGACTAAGTGGATTGTTGAAACTTCTTGACATTTAAAACCAAGTGCAGAAACTGAACTGTATTTCATGTGTTAAAATGCTTAAGATTATAAAGGAGTGATACACTTGGCAAGGTAGCCAAGGCTCTTGGAAGAATGAGCAGCACCACAAAAGGACATCGAGGAGCTCACTGCAGCTCATTTAAGCAGAGCTGCTCCTAAGAGGTTAACCAAGTTTTCTAAGTCTTTAAGTTCACATCCGTTTCTCACCCACACTCATTTGGCGGGGTAGCGGGGAAGCCCTGAAAGCTTCCATGAGATAATCCTTTAAATCAGTCTCTAGAGGCAATGGCAGCGGCAAATTATTCATTCTTAACTTGCATGAGTTAAGCGGGACAGAAAAACTCTCTCAAGCAAAGTATCAAGTGCTCAGGGTTCCCGCCTTACAATCAAAAAGTTAAGACCTCCCAAGAGTTCAAGACCAGCCTGGCCAACATGGTGAAACCCCATCTCTACCAAAAATATAAGAAATTAACTGGGTGTGGTGGCACATGTCTGTAATCTCAGCTACTCAGAAGACTGAGGCAGGAGAATCGCTTGAACCAGGGAGACGGAGGTTGCAGTGAGCCGAGATCACACCACCGCACTCCAGCCTGGGTGACAGAGTAAGATTTTGTCTCAAAAAAAAAAAAAAAAAAAAAAAAAGTTAAGTCCTCCAAATAGCAAATAGAATACAAAAGCCTAATTAAGTGCAGGCATATGAAGCCATCAATCCATAAAAATGGCTGGTTTGCTTCTGAAGTTTTGATCTGGCATCATATAGCATAAGGAACAAAGAATTTACAGGAAATTATTTCAGGAGACTGGAAATTTTACTTCCATCTCAGATACTGTCATTTCCTTTTAATAGTAAAATCTACATAACTGTTGATTTGACTAGTTTTCATTCGGTTGCGTGTGCTATTAACTGTCACAGAACTTTCGTCCAAAATTCAAACCAAACATCATCCTATGCCTCACTTCCAGGTACTAGGTACACGATGTTCCTTTTCGGTTATTTTAGTGTGGATTCCTTGCTTCCTTTAGCAGCTGCATATTAAAGAGAACAAGAAGTGAACATTATGAGCTGGTAAAGTACCTGTAAGCAGCAGGACAAACCAATCACCCTCTCCTGTGAAAAGTAGGCCTCTGTACAGCCAAAAGCAGTGAAGTATGCACACTGCCCTGTATGCATGTTATCTTTCAATTAAAAGTTAGAAAACAATTTTTTTAAAAAATTGCTATGGCCAGGCACAGTGGCTCACGCCTGTAATCCCAACACTTTGGGAGGCCAAGACAAGCTCTTGATCACTTGAGCTCAGGAACTGGAAACCAGCCTAGCCAGCCAGGTGAAACCCCGTCTACAAAAAATGCAAAAACTAGCCAAGTGTGGTGGCACATACCTGTAATCTCAGCTATTCAGGAGGCTGAGGTGGGAGGACAGCTTGAACCTGGGAGGCGAAAGCTGCAGTGAGCCAAGATCATGCCACTGCACTCCAGCCCAGGCAACAGAGCGAGACCCTGTCTCAAAAAAACAGAAACAAAAACATTGTTCTTTCATGTCACATATAGCCTTATATCAATTTGACAGTTAAATATAAAACTATCTAGTGTAGGTTTACCAATAAGTCATTTGGGTTTAAAAATAAGAGAAATGTGGGCCAGGCGTGGTGGCTCACACCTGTAATCCCAGCACTTTGGGAGGCCAAGATGGGTGGATCACCTGAGATCAGGAGTTCGAGACCAGCCTGACCAACATGGAGAAACCCTGCCTCTACTAAAAATACAAAATTAGCCAGGCGTGGTGGCGCATGCCTGTAATCCCAGCTACTCAGGAGGCTGAGGCAGGAAGAATCGCTTGAACCCGGGAGGCAGAGGTTGAAGTGAGCCAAGATCGCGCCACTGTACTCCAGCCTGGGCAACAAGAGTGAGACTCCATCTCAAAAAAAAAAATAAAGAGAGAGAAATGTGATTTGTAATCAAAAGCTAAGAGACATCCTAATAATGTAAAAATCTAAAATAAACTTACCATTTCATATTTCTTAGTTCTAACTCCAGATAAAACAGAAGTATGTATTTTATTTAGCTAGTGAATTGTTGATTGGTATCTGAAATCCCCTAATGAAGACCTTAACCTCTTAATTTTCCTGCATTAAGTGGAAATAAATTAACACGTAGAATGAACATGTATTTCACGAGGGCCACCATATACCAGGTAGAGAGGGAACTGCTAAGGATCCAAGGGTGACGGAGGGCAACACATAGCCTGATCTTAGTGGGGTTAACAGTCAGGCAAACAGGAAGGCAGGGGGACGTGAGTGAGTAGGCAGGATTACAGCAAATAGTATGTAACTTTGAAATTTGTGAAATGCATGAGGTTGTTGTTGTTTTTGAGATGGAGTCTCACTCTGTGGCCCAAGCTGGAGTGCAGTGGTGCAATCTCGGCTCACTGCAACCTCTGCCTCCCGGGTTCAAGTGATTCTCCTGCTTCACCCTCCCGAGTAGCTGGGACTACAGGCGCGTGCCACCACACCCAGTTAATTTTTGTATTTTGAGTAGACACAGGGTTTTACCATGTTGGTCAGGCTGGTCTCAAACTCCTGACCTTGTGATACAACCACCTCGGCCTCCCAAAGTGCTGAGATTACAGGCGTGAGCCACTACGCCTGGCCGAAATGCATGGTTTTATTTTACACATACCCTTTTATATATACAATAAAAGATGTGGCATGTATTAATGTTACTCAACGAGAACTAATTAATGGAATTCACTAATAAATAAATGGAATTTGTCCCTTTCATTCTTACCGATATTTATCATCTGAGGGGGTTGGGGGGTTTCTTTCACTCTTTCCTTTCTATTTTCCTACATTTATCTTTGACTTTCTCATCTCCTAGTCTGGTTTCAAACTCACGTCCTTCTTGCTTTCTGACACTCCTATCCATGTTGCTTAGTTGTTCTCCTTTCAGTATTAACAAGTATTGGAGACCTTATCGAAAGTGCTGGCTTAGCTTTCTATTACCTTATATATTTCCCCAAATTGCCACCTAGTAAGTCTGAAGTTTCACTTCTGTTAGTTCGTTGGCACATCTAACCCCAGATCAATTTCCTTCCAAACCAAGCAGGACCCCTGTGCCTCTTACTGGCATTTCTACATTTATTTTTTAGCCTATTATCATTCACTTAATTCAATAATGCAAAATGCTTGACAAATCCCATTTAAAAACTTCCAAGAGATGGCCTGAACTTAAATCCTTTTTTTTTTTAAGCTGATACTCTGAATTCATTTTTATTGGCTTGATCTTGTATAAACTGTATGAATCTGAGAAACACGGATCTGGTAACTTGCCTGATGTTTCCTCTCAAGTCCCACAAGTTTGTGGAAGGGACAGATGAGATGTATATAAAGCATTTAGCTGGTGCTGCGCATTATGCATGCCTCCACAAATAACAGCTATTTTAAGTAGCATATATTTGGAGGAATGTGGGCTTTCCCCTTCCTGTGAGAATATTTCTTCCAACTTGTCTTCCTTTCAAGCAGTTATTCTCGATTCTTCTTGAAATCTTAAAGGAAGAATCTATGCTGTTGCCTCTATTTTTGTTGTTGTAGTTGTTATTGTTTTGTGTTTTTATTTTCAAAGACAGGGTCTTGCTCTGTTGCCCAGGCTGAAGTGCAGTGGTGTGATCACAACTCACTGTAGCCTTGAAATCGTGGACTCTGGCCATTTTTCCACCTCAGCCTCCAGAGTAACTTCCCTGCCCCTGCCCCGTAGACATGGGGTCTTGCTATGCTTTGCAGTCTGGTCTCAAACTCCTGGCCTCAAGCAATCCACTTGCCTTGGCCTCCCAAAATGCCAAGACCACAGGCCCAGTCACGCCTCCATTTTTTTAATGCACAATCCTTGCCTCCACCCACAGCAATACAACTTCACAACTTTTGCCCCCACTATGCTGATAAATTGTAAATGTCTGCTGAGTGTGTTTAAGCCTCACTGCTACATCACGTGACTGCTTCTCTGCTTTCGTCTTCTTTCCCTTTTCTTCAGATTGCACCTCCAAAGGTGATGTTCATACATGGCCCTTTCTGGGATTCGCTCTTCTTTTCCCTGGTGATAGCTTCCAGTCAACACAGCTTCCATGACCAGAACACGTTCCGACTCTCCAAAACTGCTTCCAGCACCTACTCCTCAGTCACCACGCCCAGCTTTCCTGGCTGTCTGTGTCCTCAACTCAACACTTCCAAATCAGAATTCTGTCTTTACTCAAACACAGTCTCTGTCAAGTTAACACCAAACCTATCAACCCCACCGCCTAAGGTAGAAAGTTCTAAGTCAACATGGGTTCCTCCCTCTCCCTCTTTGAATCTCCTTAATCCATGTCCTTAATTTGGGCCCTAATTAAATGAAAGGGCCTATACAGTAATAGGTACTGTGAAAAGAACCACAATCTATGGGCTTCATTCCTCCTTATTCTCCCTCACCTCATAATCCCATGAGAATGGGCTTCTAATAGTTCTTCCTGCTTCCCTTTTCCAGTCCATCTAACCAGTGATGGCTTCGCAGGACCCGAAGGTAACACCCAGATACTTAAGAGTGTCATACGACAATGCCTGTCTGAATTTCGCTCTCATACCAGTTAGCATCCCTTAGCTAAACATAACAGCAACTACATTTAAGCAGTGGGAACATGTTAGAAGCCCACAGTGGTAGTTCATTGAATCCAAGATTAGGAATACAACTGACCTCCAGGAGAAATGGGGAAAGAGATCAACAATCCGTGAAGTCATTTCTTTCCATGTCTTGTTTGTGCCTTACTCTTTCTCTCTGCAAATCACCTTCCTGTACTTCCCAGTCCATACAGCAGGGCAGTGGCTTAGAGCACCAGCTAGGGGTTGAATTGTGTCCTCTGAAAAAAGATATGGTGGAGTCCTAAACTCTAATAGCATATTTGGAGATAGGGTCTTTACAGAGTTCATCAAGTTAAAGTGAGGTCATCAGAATAGGTCCTAATTCAGTATGACTGGTCCTTATCGAATGGGGAAATATGGACACGGAGACGGAGGCACACAGAGAAGACAATGTGAGAACACACAGGGAGAAGATAACCATCTACAAGCCAAAGAGAGAGGCCTGGAACAGATCCTTCCCTCACAGCCCTTAGAAGGAATCAACCAGGCCAACATCTTGATTTCAGCCCAAGCACCCAAATCTACTACCCAGAGAAATAGATCTCTCAGTTTTGCTCTCTCCCATTCATTCTCTCCTTCTTCCTCTCTCTTCCCCCTCCCTTTCAATACCAGTTCCTAGGAGGAGACCCTGTCATCTGGGGACTACTATTCAACCTCATCCACTCCCCTGAAACTGGCTCTTTGAACAAACATGGCTCTGGGCATCAGGGATAGGGATGAAGCATGCAGAGAAGTACATCCTTATAAGGTATAAATCTGAAATGCAACATGATTGCCATGATTTGGGGACAATATTATAAAAAGCCCCTGCTATTATGTCATAGCAAATACTGTTTAAACTCTTATCAGCTTGACTGCTGGTACACACAAGTCAAACATAGCTGTCATGACTGATTCTACTGTGATGCCCAAAATTTGGTGGTGCCAGGCTTTGAAATTTTACAGTCAATAATATTAAATAGGTGCTCCTAAGAAACATTCCAATTCACACTCCTTTCACAATAGAATTTAACATAATCTCCAGGTTAACTAGGAAGAAAATGGGATCAAGCAAATAATTTCCCATTTGCTCGAAAAAATGCAAAAAAGCAAATTTTTGCTTCACATTATATAGTGCTTTGAGGTGCCAAAGCACTATTAAGGATAGAGTTTTACCTTCTCTCGTGAATTAATGCAAAAAAAAAAAAATCTTCAGAATACTTGATACAGACCCTTCCCCACCACTACAAATTACACTTTTTTTTCTTCTCCCCTCACCACATCCCCCACACAGCAACACCTTATGAGAGCAAGAAAAATGTAAAGGTATGACAGAGTGCCTACTTCTAAAAAGTAAGCAAATCATCAAAAAGCAGGAGAAAATGAAAGGAAGTTCTCAACAAGAGTAGTGCCTGACCCTAGCAGACAGGCACCTGGAAATGTGTGGGGCATTCTGGGTCATCAGGATATCTGGGTAACACCAACATTTGGTGAGCAGGCAGCAGGTTTACTAGGCATCATACAGTGTGTGTGACAGTATACTGTCCTATGTCCTGATAGATTTAAAAGGCTTTAGATGTTTATTTTGGTTAAAAAAATCTCTCATATCATATTTTTGTTACATGAAAATACAATGCTTATGTTTGACTTTAATGTATGCCAAAATTTCCAGGAACACAGCTAACACTGAATAGAAAGATCATTTGCTTACTTTGGAATTTTGTCAAGAATTGTTCATCATTTCTGAAAAATCACATCACTGACGACCTAACCACGTGTAGTGTTTGAGTCACTAGCTTTTTCATCGTGGTAATTCCACATACATGTAAGCATCTAACGGTTTAATTCCATCTTCCATTTAGTATAGTTTTGTCTGAGCAATGAATATGAAAAGGTAGAAATGAATATGAAAAGGTAGAAATTAAAGAAATACCTTCTTTAATTTCTCCTTACATTGCAGGTAGGACATTATATTGACTTTTTAAGCATACATGAAAGGATGTATTAATATTGCCTATGCAATTCTCATTTTAGGGGAGAAAAAAGATATTAAAAATATTTCTTATAGGTGAGAAGCACTGAGCTACCGGTTGTGCCAGCACTTCCCCAGTGTAGCTGCCTACCTGCCCCAGTTCTTCCAAACCTTGATGACGATTCCCAGCAGAGAAGGTGGTACACGTGAAACTGTCTCTCACCTTAAAAAGCAGTTTTTGGCAGGGCACAGTGGCTCACGCTTGTAATCCCGGCATTTTAGGAGGCTGAGGCAGGAGGACCACCGAAGCCCAGGAGTTAGAGACCAGCTCAGGCAACATAGTGACACCCCATCTCTACAAATAATAATTTTTTAAAAAACTAGGCTGAGCGTGGTGGCTCACGCCTATAATCCCAGCACTTTGGGAGGCCGAGGTGAGTGGATCACTGGAGGCCAAGAGTTCAAGACCAGTCAGGCCAACATGGTGAAACCCTGTCTCTACTAAAAACACAAAAATTAGCCGGGCATGGTCATGGGCACCTGTAGTCCCAGCTACTTGGGAGGCTGGGGCAGGAGAATCGCTTGAGCCTAGGAGGCGGCAGTTGCAGTGAGCCAAGATCCTGCCACTGCACTCCAGCCTGGGTGACAGAGCAAGACTCTGTCTTGAAAAAAAAAAAAAAATTGGCCAGGTGTGGTAGCTCACACCTGTAGTTCCAGCTAGTCTGGAGGCTGAGGTCAGAGGATGGCTTGAGCCCAGAAGTTCAAGGCTGCAGTGAGCCATGACCATGCCACGGCACTCCAGCAGCCTGGGCAACAAAGCAAGACTTCATAAAAAGGAAAAAAAAATCTGCATTTGTCTTTTCTCTAAGAACTACTAAAAAAATACACGAACATAGACTCTTTCTCCACAATGCTCACAGATTTGGATTTGCTGACCAGACCAAAATGACATCTAGCTTTTCTCACCTCTTCGTAGTAGGGTGGAAGAAGCTATACAGTCCCACTAATACTGAATCCTGCCTTCATTCATTCTAAGACAACAGCATCCTCACGCTCTAAGTACAATAATGAAGATGAAATTAAAGTAAATGGACTTATATGTATTTCTCTTTAATTCAGGTCACTCCTGTTTCCAAACATTAGACTGCAAAAAACTGCAAAAGTCCAAGGCCAGAGCTCAAGGCCTGGAGACCCAACAGATTCCCTGTTTAATCATCACCAAGTCACCTGCTCTCTGTGTGTCCAAGTCAGGTAGCTGCAAAATTTGGATCCTATTTGTCTGTTACCTTTTGAGCCAGGGACAGAATATAACCTAAGAAAACATTCTGAGCTACTTGTTTTGAATACTATTACATATTTTTCCAAAACAAATTCTACATAATACAGTGTTTTATGGTAACCTGCACTATATAAAAAGATTGAAGGCCAGGTGCAGTGGCTCATGCTTGTAATCCCAGCACTTTAGGAGGCCAAGGTGGGTGGATCACCTGAGGTCAGGAGTTTGAGACCAGCCTGGCCAATTCGGTGAAACCCTGTCCCTACTGAAAATACAAAACTTAGCCGGGTGTGGTGGCAGGCGCCTGTAATCCCAGCTACTTGGGAGGCTCAGGCAGGAGAATCACTTGAACGCACAAGACTGAGGCTGCAGGGAGCCAAGACTGCACCACTGAACTCCAGCCTGGGTGACAGAGCGAGACTCTGTCTCAAAAGAAAACCAAAAAGATTTGGAACTCTTTAAGGTATTTTTTTCTGTATATAACATATACAGAAATAATGGTGCGACTGAAATTAGAATGGACCAAGTCTCTAACCCGGATACACAAGAAACCTCCAGTTTCTCATTGAGTGTTTGAGATATCTTAAGATGATCAAAAGACAAATGCTCAATTAAGTCCAATCTGATCTGAAGGCAAGGTCTCAGGTGGGGTCAGCTTAGTACCTATAGAAGGGATCAGAAAGTAACTTTCCAATGTCACATAAATGCCTTCCCTGTTGATGCTGAGAGAATTCAGGATACAGGGAAGAATGAAATACCTTTAAAATGCAGCAGGCTGAGCATGGTGACTCACACCTGTAATCCCAGCACTTTGAGAGGTGGAAGCAGGCGGATCACCTGAGGTCAGGAGTTTGTGACCAGCCTGGCCAACATGGTGAAATCCCATCTCTACCAAAAAAATACAAAAATTAGCTGGGTGTGGTGGCATGAGCCTGTAACCCCAGCTACTAGGGAGGCTGAGGCAGAAGAATCGCTTGAACACAGGCTACTCAAACTCCAGCCTGCGCAACAGAGCAAGACTCCATCTCAAAAAATAAATGAATTAAATTGAAACAATACAGAGATATTTTAAGGTTCACTCACTGCCATTGCCTTTTTTTTTTTTTTTTTTTTGAGACCAGCTCTCACACTCTATTGCCAAGGCTGGAGTGCACTGGCATGATGATGGCTCATTGCAGCCTTGAACTCCTGGCCTCAAAATCCTGGCCTCAAAAGATCCTCCTGCCTTAGCCTCCTAAGTAGTTGGGACTAATAGCATGAGGCCGGCAACCTTCTTTCAATTTAAACTAGCAATGCCTACTACAAAACTTTCAGTGTTTATCAGGACTGTAAAGGGTCATT
>CAUYQU010070962.1:0-21946 GCA_963574635.1 Cheracebus regulus | reverse complement strand
AATATGGCGATATCCCATCTCTACAACAAGTACAAAAAGCCTGGCATGGTGGTGTGTGCCTGTAAATTCCAGCTATTCAGGTGGCTGAGGCAGGAGAATTGCTTGAACCCAGGAGGTGGAGGTTGCAGTGAGCTGAGACTGTGCCACTGCACTCCAGCCTGGGCGACAGAGCATGTGTTTTAATTAACTATTATGTTTTACTTGAGCTCTTGCAGGGGGGTAAGATACTTGCTTTATTCTTATTTAATTCAAGCACAGATAATTGTGTTTAGCACCCAGCAGGTGCTTCAAAACCATTTGCTGAATGATTACTACACTTTTTACAAGCCAAGCTTCCTCTGTTCCTTCCAGCCTCCTCATCTCTGATTAAATGAGCTCCAGTTTTTCCTTAGTTCCTGTTACATTTCTGTGAGTCTCCATTGCTGACGCCCTAGTCCAAGCATGAGCAAGTCTGGCCAGGCCCCAGTCGGAGTCAGTGCCCTGCCCCTTGCCTTCTGGTTCTGTGTAACCTTCTAGGCAAGCATCTGGCTCCAGCACAGCAATGCTGAATCATGCTGAGTCATGCTGAGGCTTAGGGTGTGTGGCCAGATGTTCTCAGCCTAGAGTGATGACTCCTATCTGGGTCCCCAGCAGGATGCTTACAGGACAGATGGCAAAAAAAAGGAGAAGTTGACCACCTGTCTAAAACTCCACCTCAAATAGCATCATAAAGAAAATGGATGCCTGAGACAGAATGTGACATATTCTGGAATATATTATTTGCTGACTATATATATATTATATATTTAATATATTATATATATTTTATTATATGTTTAATACATATAATATATATTTTATTATATGTGATTATATATATTATTTCCTGAATATATATATATACATACACACACACATATATACATATATATATATATGTTGTCATTATCAATTGCCATAGAATGATCAGTCATTGCGAATAAAATATTTATCTTACAGGTGGTCTCTATATCTAAAAGTGACAGAATCAGACTTTGTTACCACATGTGCATAGAATTTTTGTTCATAAACTATATAGTCATTAATCAATGCTGTTAGAGTCATTTGAAGCATACAACCTATGCTAGTGAATTCCCTGACATGTTCTCATGCATCCTATAATCCAGGGCAAAATCTTATATACAGGCTTCCTCCCATGTATAGCTAGGTGCAGGGCTGGATAGCTAAAGGATCTTTTCAGCTCTCACCTTTCTAGGATTCACATACTGAATACCTACATTGCACAGAGTCCTGGAGACTTGGATTAAGACAAGGGTATGGAAGAGGAAGGCATAAAAAAAGGAAAAGAAAACAAACATTGTTTGCCATTTTAAGGCACCTCTGGACAGCTAGGTGACAAAAGGCCTGTGCTCTTAGAGGACACATGCTCATATACAGGGTCAGATATGACTGGCAGTGCTACTGGGAAGCTTTCACCTTAAGGACACATTTCGGCCAGTCTTGGTACCATTGGGAAGATGTAGGCAACTCTGATCCTGAGACAAAAAAAAAAAACATTCCTCCAGGAGAGCTAAAAGGGTTCACCTGTGTGGGTAACTGTGAAGGACTACAAAAGGATGAAAAACAATGACAGGCAGAGATAATGCTTGGGGGGAGTAAAAACAGGAGATCAAGAGAAGGCCTCCAGAAGAATGGCTTTGAAGTTGGCTTCCGTAGGAGTTCATGGTGGCAAAGATGTTTCAGAAATGTGACATGACTTGAGGAACTATACAAAAAGGAGCAAATTTAAAGAGAGGCAGATAAATTATTTCAACAGACCCGTGGGGAATTTTCAGATGATTTATGTCTTCACTGAGCTGCTTGAGGTCAGTAGCTATGACGGTTTCGCAGGCCCAGGACCCATTACAGGACGTGACATGTACTTAACATAGTTTTTTTTGTATTCATTGGTGAATGAATGATCTCTTATAGTCTACTAGGTTTTGTTAAGAGCACAGAGCAAAGATTTAGTGATGCTATGTTAAAACTTCCTTTTTGGTTCAAGTATATGCCTGTTATAGGAATAAAGACAGGCTACATGATGCATGTTTAACATAAATGCAAACATGAAGAAAGGAAATCAATCTGAAGAATATTTAAACAGAGAACAGAATACAGAGAGTGTGTTAGATGTGTAATAACTGTGGCACAGGCTGGAATATGGCCATTTGAATCACAAATTAATTCGGAAGAAAACAGTACGGAAAAATTTCCAGGGATGGGTCTAGAAAGACTAGCATGGGTTAGGTTGAGGGGAAGTGCTTAAAGGGTGATATCAGATTAAACTTGAAAGGGTGGCTACATAACTAGAATACTGTTTATTTTTTTCATAGCAACTAGAATGCTGTTTATTTTTTCATAGCTACTAGAATACTGTTGTTTTTTTTTATAGTATGAGTAGCAGATATAGCCTGATGACGCCATTCTTGGTTTAACATCCTTGCTGTTGCTGACATAAAATCCTTAATAATTTCTGACAAAGGAGCTATTCATTTTCATGTTATATTGGGCCTAGAAATTATGTAGATGGTCCTGAGGAAAAGTTTATGTCTTGTCTATTTCTCTCTCCAACATAGTTGTCAGCATACTCAAAGCTTGTTATATTGAATTCTATCCTTCTTATTCCATTCTACACGTGGAGGAATAACTCATCAGTGATGGAGGAATGCCTCTAGGGAAGGTGCCTGATGCTTTGCAGCGTGATTGGCTATTTAGAGGAAGAAGGGTGGGGTGGGGGTGGCTAACCTTCCTTTCCTAGTGCGGAGGTCACAGCCTAAACATCAAATTCCTCCAGGTGCTGTGGCTCACACCTGTAATCCCAGCACTTTGGGAGGCCGAGCAGGCAGATCACCTGAGGTCAGGAGTTTGAGACCAGCCTGGCCAACATGGTGAAACCCCATCTCTGCTAAAAAATACAAAAATTAGCTGGGTGTGGTGGCAGGAGTCTGTGATCCAGCTACTCAGGAAACCGAGGCAAGAGAATTACTTGAACCAGGGAGGTGGAAGTTGCATTAAGCAGAGATAGTGCCATTGCACTCCGGCCTCCAAGGTGAGACTGTCTCAAGAAAAAAAAAAAGAAAGAAAGAAAATCATCGAATTCCCTGACTGAACAAAATTCTGCCTGATTGTTCTTTGACTTATCTTACCATTTTCCCCCTTTAAAGAGACTGTGAACTTCCTTCAGCTAGAAGGGCATGGCTCATAAGCCTCTGGTCAGCATCCAAGAAATATTTGTTGATGTCACTTTGGCTAAAGGTATGATGTGTAGACAAGCTCCAGAGATGGTTTCTCATTTCCCTGTATACCCACCCAGCTTTCCAACTTTAAAGCCAGTTCTGAGGTAGAGACTGTGATGAACAAAGACCTTGACAAAATTCAATTCAAAGACTCATTTTGCCTAGCTTCAAAATCCTTATGCTGAGACATACTCATAACCAGAAATTAGCATGCACTAGAGTGTGCATGAGTGCACACACACACACACACACCAATTCCATATTCTCTGTCAGAAAATCCTGCTGGTTTTGCCTTAAAGGATGTGTTCAGAGGCTGACCCTTTGCCTTCACCTCCAGTGCTACCACTATGGTTTAAGTCACCTAAATTGTAGCTGTTGACTTCTAACAATGGTCCTGCTTCTACCATTGCCGCACTACAGTTTCTTCCCAATACAGCATCCAAATTAATCTTTTCAAAATGTAAGTCATATATGGTCACTTCTTTGTTCAAAGCCTTCTGATAGTTTCCTATATCACTTACAACTTATAATAAATCCAAATCTTTACAATTCTCTACAATAATTATTCATGCATATATTGTATTTATTATGCACCAGATACTGGTATGTGTGTATATATATATACATGTGTGTGTGTGTGTGTGTATGTGTGTATATATGTGTATGTGTGTATGTATATTTATGTGTGTATATATATGTGTATATGTAGAGCTCTCATATAAATAAATAAATATATATGTGTGTGTAGATTTTTTTTTCTTACAACTCTGTGATGGAGGTATTATTAGTGTCCCAAATTTTAAAATTCAGGACTTCTGTGATCTAATCTTTTACTCTCTCTTTCACTTAATTTAATCCTACATTGGCCTTATTGATATTCCTTGAAAATTCTAAGCATTCTTCTTCTTTAGGACATTTATATTTGCCATTCCCTATGCCTTAAATATTTAACCACAGGTGCATATAAATAGGTTCCTCATGGTCTATGCGTACCCCTACAGGTCTTAACTTTATAGTAAGGACTTTCTTGTAAAACTACTTAAAGTAGCAATACCCTTCCACCCTGTCCTAATCATACTCACCTTCATTTCAGTTTCTTTTTCCTCCATAGCACCTAAACTCATTGGTATATAACATATTTTATTTGCTTATTTACTGTCAAGCTCTTTCCACTATCAAGTCCATGAAAACAGGGACTTTATTCGTCTATTTTATTTTCGTGCTGTATTCTTAGCAATTTTAGAATGCTGAATGAATAAATGAGCAGTCAAACACATATACATCTATAAGTAAAAGAATATATGCTGACACATCCACTGCTATGCACACAGAGGAATCACTGGAGCAGTGCTGGAAGTGCGAAGCCTGAGTGGAGCTAGTTAGCCCTCAGCAGACAGAGCCTTGATGGGATTACTAAGTTCTAGAATTGGACCTATTTGTTTTGTAGGCTGAAATTTGCTCTTGGAAACTTGTTTTGACCAAAATTAAAGGCTCAAAAGATGAATATGGAAACCAGGATATTTATTTACACTGAAATTTATAACTGGAGCACCCATGCTTATGTAAGCAATTAGTTGTTTCCTTTTAGCAATTAGGTAAAAGTAAAGAAAAACTGTGCCAAGGCAACAGGTAGCCTAATGCAATCATGCCACTAAAGTAAACATTATTTCTTAGGTGTCAGATATGGCTTATTAATCTATCTTCATGGGAAGGATGGCCTTGGCCTGGACCTCAGTGTTATGTGAAGTTCAAAACACCTCTGGACTATAAGGCAACAGAGCTCCTTTTTGTTTGTTTGTTTTTTGTTTTTTTGTTTTTATTGTTTTCTATGCTTTCCTGGCTGGCCAAATCTCTAATGATAAACATACTTCTCTCTATATGTGAGAATATTCTATGATATTATAGTTAAGAATTCCTGGCCTGGGAGTCATTCTGTCTCTTTTAGCTAACTTTGAGCCTCTTTTATGATGACTGTTTTAAGTCTCAGTTACATTTTTGGAAAGTAATTTATTTTCCTAGGACTTGCAAGTTATCTGGTCACTTTAGCCCTCACATTTTGATGATAGTCACAATTTTGTTAACACAACACAGCACACACACACACACACACACACCCATAACATATTTATCAGGCATTTCTGAGCAACTAATCATGCAGGACTCTCAAACACTAACCTACAGCCTTTTCCATTTGTCTATTTGTGTAGAAACCAAGCATGGGAACTGAGAATGCAATAGCAGGAGCATTCTGACTCTCGCTACCTTTAGGCAGACCCCTCCCTCACCACAGCTCAGCATAGTCCTGAGCTCTTATCTACATCCACACACAGTTTCTGATGCTGCCCAGCTATCACCACCCCAAGTCTAAAGAAAAAATATTGGGTTTGCCCATCTCTGTTGATTAAAAAAACAAAGCAAAATAAAATAAGCCCCTAGCCTCCCGCAAAACATGACTAAACAAGCAAGAAGAAGAAGAAGAAGCAAAAAACAGGTGCAGGAAGAGACTGGTGACGTTGAGGTCTGAGTAAAGGTTGAGTACAGAAAAAAGCTCTGGCAGCATAGTGGTTTAGAGGAGATGTTTCTTTCCTTCACAGATGCTTCAGCCTCAACAAGTTCGGGGTTGCAGGAATTTACTTTCAGAACCAGCTCCTGTGGGGCTAGAATTATCGATGTCTAAAAGAAGTCTGGGAGGAGGAAAAAAATCATTAAGCATCCTCACTCTTAGTGACATAAAACAAAGGGGCTGGTTTTTCATAATTCCTCATGGTGGATAATCTTGTTAATGAAGGTGGTCTAACAAAATCACTGCTTTTTCCAATTAAGCCCTGCTCACTTGCCAATCCTGTTTTAACCTTCTCCAGAGAAATACACATTTTTTTATTCAGGAAACATACTATGCTATAGTTTAAGCACTAAATAACCAAAGTACTGAAGATAGCATGCATAGGTAAGAAAAAGTCATTAGCTTTGTGTTGTTGTTCCAGAATTTAAAAAATCACCAAGTCAAGGACTTCTCAGTTCTAGCACTAGAAGTGGACTCGTAGCATATAATCAGATTTTTTCAAAATTTCTAGACATAGGATTCAAAACCTTGCACTTAAATTAGTCTCATTTAAATTAACTGTTTATATAAATTGTGGAAATATTGAGCTTATGTATGTTTCAGAGGTACTACATTTGAATGCAATTTGTAAATTGTTACTTAAGTTTTGAGTAAAAGCAATAATATTTGGCCCAATAATTTAAGGTGGTGCAGGAAGCTAAAGGAAAGGAAGCTGTAAAAGCACATTCTGAACAACCTCAGAATATTTTTTATTTCTATGTTACTCTTAGTTCATAGAATACATTAAGCAATGCAATTTAATTAATAAAACCCCAAGTATTTCTTAGAATTTTAATCATGAAAATAAATGAAGACGATTTTATTTATTCAAGGTCCCAAAAGGTCAAAGAAACCAGGAAAGTAAAGCTATATTTCAGAGGAAAATGGGATATTTATACGTTTTTCTAAGATGATAGACTCAAGTTTTAACCTTAAAGTTCCACCATGTAGGAAAGTGTGGCATAACTGGCTGATTCTGGCTTTCCACTCCTTTTTCCCATTAAAGATCCCTCCTGCTTGATTAACATTCACAAGTATCTCAGGCTGTACTTGAGGCACAGTAGCTCCAGAGGTCAGTCAAACAATAAGATGCCTGTGCTGCAAGTTGCCAGGCAGAGGGATCATTCTTGAGAATGAACCCCAGCCCTGGCTCAAACTCACCTGCAAACTTTGTGAGAAATGAGGCGGAGTCATGGTGTGAAAGCAACAGGAGCTAAATGATGAAAACACATGGACATATGGACATATGCAATCTTGGCTCACGGCAACCTCTGCCTCCCAGATTCAAGCAATTCTCCTGCTTCAGCCTTCCAAATAGCTGGGATTACAGATGTGTGCCACCACACCTGGCTAATTTTGTATTTTTAGTAGACACAGGGTTTCTCCATGTTGGTCAGGCTGGTCTCGAACTCGCTACCTCAGGTGATCCACCCTTCTCAGCTTCCGAAAGTGCTGGTATTACAGGCAGGAGGGAAACAATGCACACTGGGGCCTATCAGTGTGTGGAGTGTGAGAGGAGAGATCAGGAACAGTGCCTAATGGATACTAAGCTTAATACCTGGGTGATGAGATAATCTATACAGCAAACCCCCATGACACTCATTTATCTGTATAACAAATCTACGCATCCTCTACATGTACCCTTGAACTTAAAATAAAAGTTAAAAAAGAAATAAAGCAACAGTTTGAACACTCGTTATGGTCTATTTTCTCATTCTTTACAATCACTCTAGAAAATAGCCACAGGCTTCCTGCAAGGCAGCCACAGAATTTATTACTTGTGGTATCTAAATCATTCCTGGCCAATGCAAAATCTAATACAAAATCTAGTAGAATCATTCGATTACATCTATTTCTGTTCTCAGAATATGAATTTAGATACATAATGGAAGCAGATTAATTTATAATCTCGCTAATTAAGAATCCTAAGCAGCCCTTTTCCCTTCAGTGGTTTACAAGCCTTGTTCATAATTTTCCTATTTTAAAATTAAAAATAAAGTAACTTATTTGTGGTAAAGGATATTCATTAAAGTAATTTTTTTAGATAATATCATGAAAAACATTCAGTGAAGTGAAGGGTCTACTTTGCCTGACGATAGTCTAATTCATATAATTTTTCATACTAATAGAATCTAAAAACAATCCAATATTTGACTTTTTAGATTAAATATGTGTCATAAATTAGCCAGAAAGATTTAAGAAAATATTGGATGTTTTTCTGTTTAAATTAGGCATGTTACATTTTTCAGAATCCTGCATAGAACTTATGAAATTACATGTGCTAAAGCAAACCCTAAGAGGCAGGACTTAATCTTCATCACATTTGGGTGTTTCTTTCTAAAAGTCCTTTATTCTTAAATGTCTTAAGACATGCATAGAATTTATTTGACTAATTTTTAATTATGTAGACAATAAATGAATATTCTAACTGATTACTTTTTCTCACCATCTAATCCTTCTGATCTATCCTAGATGGCCACGCCACTTATCTCTCTAAACTTTGCGCTTTTAATATAGGAAAGAAAGGCAATAATCCCCTTTTTCATGGGGTCTCATATGATAAACAAATAAAATGCTTAACAATGAGCAGCTGAAGCAATTTATCTTGAACCAACAAGCGTCAAAGCAATAATGAGACTGACTGCAGCCTACCTGACTTTCTAGTCAGAATTTATAAACCTTGTTACTGAGACACAAACCGGGGCCTTTCAACGCTATAACCTTTCTTGAAGCTTCTCCCTACAACCTTTAGCCATAAGGAAGCATGGAATGGGCCAGATTCCTGGATGCAAGCCAGGTCTGGAACCACAGGCAATAAGGAGAGGAGAAAATGTGGGCCCTGTAACTGGCTCTGAGGGAGGAGGAGAGGATCAACACCATACTCTGAATCTAAGAGAAGACTGGTGTCCACACTCTGAAAGGGAAGAATGATGGGATTACCCTATGGTTTGTTTTAGGGAGAAACCTGTTCTCCAAACTCTTGGCCTTGAGAGACCTGGTCCTTCTTCCTTGGACGTCAGCAAGTTCTGAGGAAGGGCCACTGCCTTCACACTGTGGATCTGTGGCAAATTTTTCCTGAAAACCCAGAGCTATATCTTCACTGCTTAAAAAAAAATGTATTATCTCAAGGATGTTTCTTCCCTGAGTAGGCAAGCTCAGCTTGGTTCAAGCTACAAGCAGCTGAGCTTCTTTTTGTCTATTCATAGTTCTTTTACTTGAGTGATCAAATACGTTCTCTCCAAACCTAGAATCCTGTCTTCTTAGGCTATATATTTTGTCCAAGGAGGTCTTAATCTGGGGTCCACAGAACACTAGGGGGTTGGTGAAGTTTTATGAAAAAAATCTGTATTTTTACTTACATGTAACTGAAATTTAGCATTTTTTTCTACTTCGAATGCAAAGAACAAACTAGAGTAATATCATTAGTACCTATTGTATAGTTAGAAACCACAGGTATTTTTTCATACCACACCATTTTCATTGCAGATATTTTTGTTTTTGTTTGAGATGGAGTTTCACTATTGCCACCCAGGCTGGAGTGCAGTGGCACGATCTCGGCTCACTGCAACCTCCTCCTCCTGTGTTCAAGTGATTCTCCTGCCTCAGCCTTCCGAGTAGTTGGGATTACAGGCACCCGCCACAATGCCCATATAATTTTTTTCTTTTTAGTAGTGATGGGGTTTCGGCATGTTGACCAGGTTGGTCTCGAACTACTGACCTCAGGTATTCCACTGACCTCAGCCTCCCATTGTGCTTGGATTATAGGCACGAGCCACTGTGCCCAGCTCATTGCAGCTATTTTTAATTAACATTTATCTGCATCACTACTTGGATCTAAAGTAAGCTGTAGACCCAATCCTAGATCCAATGCTTTCATAAAGAAGCAAATATAATAAATACTATATGACAAATGTGATCTTTGGATGTTTGATAACTATATTTAAGTATAATTAATCTTCCTAGCAATCCTATGTATACTATTTGATTCAATAAAAACATACTTTTTAGTACTTATAGTCTGCCAGACTAGTCTGTGACACAAAAAAAGTTTAGGAATTCCTGGTTATGCCTGTGGTAGCCAAAAGTTAAAATATATACCCAGAAAGATACTGTTGGTTAATAGCTAAAAGAAAATGGAGTAGAAATTCCGTGGCCTGGAGTAATAACAGTTTGGGCAGTCATTAAGTTGGGTGAAGACTTCTGGAATCATGGGAGAAAGGTAAGGAAAACATTCTTATTGCCACAAGTTTTTTTTTTTTTTTTAATAGCAAACATAAGAAAACATAATTAATAACAAGGTGAGGTTATAGAAGAGAGAATCACTCTTAGGAAACTTGGAATGTGGAATCCCCAAAGGCACTTGACTTGGGAGACAGAAGTCATTCTGCTAAGTAAAAAAAAAACCAAGAACCTCTAGGGAATGAAAATGCAGGAAATTGTAGGAAGAGAAATTCCCAGATCTGGCAGGGCAAGGGAAGTCATTGAGGAAAGAAATGATAGAAATGGTTGGAGAACAAGCCAGAAGAAGGAACTGGGCTGGGACAATGAGATTATGGTGGTGTAAGGGACTTTTCTAGAATTAACAATGCTGGAATTTGTGCACCTCTGCTTCTATTATTTCCCCAATCATTACTTCCATCATACTGATAGTTAAATAACTTCTGTGACTTTATTCCTTGATTCTAAAAGAATGAGGATAATGACAATGGTATTATAAGGATAGATTAAGCAATATACCATAGGCAATATTCTTCAGGCACATGGATCAAATTGAATACACTATAAATCCCAACTTCCAGTTTCAGCTATACCAGGTCAAGAGCTAGTAAGCCATCACGATGGGGACATAAAAACAAACAAACAACAACAAAAAAAAAAACAAAGGGACACTAGAGGAATTTGAAGTCTCTGCTATCTGTGGCTACAAACACTAAAATATACCCTGATTCCTAGCCTAATTAATATATTGATTCACTTTTTCTCTGATAACAAATTCTGGTTTTAAATAGTTTTAGGATTTTAGGCTTCTCTGCCTTTCTGATGAGAAGTATAAGTAGGACAGACAGGCAAGCAGGAAGAGAACCCCAGGCAATACCCCCAAAGTGGCCGATATCCCCTGTGGTCACAGAGAAATCAAAAGAGAGAGGAGTCCCTGGAAGCTCCGGATGTAATCTTTTCTGTCTGTCCTCTCTAGGGAATCACCCCAAGGTACTGTACTTTGAGGTTAAGGCTTTAGTCCCACTGCGGACTACCTGCTATTCTGTTCAGTTTAGAGAAGAAACTATGTATGGTTTTTGTCTCCCTAGAAAAACTAAGGTACAGAAGTTTTGTTTACAATGCACTCCTTAAGAGAGTTAGAACTGGCTGGGATTCTAATGGCTTTATTTTTTTTTCTTGGCCCTGTTCTTGTCACCGTCACCATCTTTAATACAAATATTAAACGTGCTTTGACTGAAACTTTTTTTCCTATTTTGAGCTTTGCTCTTTTTGATGTGGCTTTCCTGGAAAAGGAAAATGGGAGAGATGGGTGTCATTTTCGAAGATGATGAAGAGCATAAAAAAGGGGACAAATGGAAATTTGTGTTGCAGATAGATGAGGAACCAACAAAAAAAGGGTCTCAAGATCTGGCACACGTTATCTCCAACTTAGTGTCCATCCACCACTGCTGACCCTCTCCGGACCTGACTCCACCCCTGAGGGACACAGATCAACCTTGACCAATGACTTTTAAGTACCACGGAGAATAGGGGGAGCAGAACTTCAGCAGTAAAGAATAAAAGGCCATGCAGAGAAGCAGCCACACAAATCTGCTTCCGACACAGCTACAATCACCAGCAAGCTCTCAGACCTGACATCATGGTGCATTTTACTGCTGAGGAGAAGGCTGCCATCACTAGCCTGTGGAGCAAGATGAATGTGGAAGAGGCTGGAGGTGAAGCCTTGGGCAGGTAAGCATTGGTGCTCAATGCATCGGAATGAAGGGTGAATGTCACCTTTGCAAGTTGATTGGGAAAGTCCTCGACATTTGTTATCATCTCTAGTGTTGTATCTGATATGACATGTTGTCATTTTATAGGCTTCTCGTTGTTTACCCCTGGACCCAGAGATTTTTCGACAACTTTGGAAACCTGTCCTCTCCCTCTGCCATCCTGGGCAACCCCAAGGTCAAGGCCCATGGCAAGAAGGTGCTGACTTCCTTTGGAGATGCTATTAAAAACATGGACAACCTCAAGACCACCTTTGCTAAGCTAAGTGAGCTGCACTGTGACAAGCTGCATGTGGATCCTGAGAACTTCAGGGTGAGTTCAGACACGGGTGATGTGATCTTTTTGGCTTTCTATATTGACATTAATTGAGGCTGAGAATCTTATTGGAAACATCAACAAAGATCTCAGAAATCACGAATCTAGCTTGATTTTAGAACAGTAGACTTCTAGTGGGCATAACCAAGGCTAACTTGATTCAGAGCTAGTGAGAGTAAAGGGCTACTAGCAGCCTGAATTGGCTTAACTTTTCAGGAAATCTTGCCAGACTTGATATGTTTATCCTGGAGAATCGTATTATAAAATTGTAGACTTGTGCAAGGAGAATGAAATTTGGCTTTTGGTAGATGAAAGCCTGTTTCAAGGAAATAGAAATGCCTTATTTATGTGGGTCATGATAACTGAGGTTTAGGAAGAGAAGTTTGAAAAAAAAAAAACTAAAAGATTTTCTCGAAGAAAAATAAGGCAAATTTTCTAAAATAGATTAAATTTTCCATCAGTATTGTGACCAAGTGAAGGTTTGTTTCTGTATTTGTTAGGGTTTTTAAACTTCCACTGAGAACTCTTGCAGCACTAACATTCTAAGTTTACAGAAATTAGATAACTGGTTAAAGAAAAATACTGGTAAAATGGGGAGAGAGGGTGAGGGTATAGGTAGGTAGAATGTTGAATGTAGGGCTCATAAAAATAAAATTGAACCCAAGCTCATCTGAACTTTTTGGGTAGGCACAAACCTTGGAACAGTTTGAGTTCAGGGTTGTCAAGGAATGTAGGTATAAAGCCTTTTTTTCCCAGCATATTGTTTTTGGAAACTTCTGTTCAACATGCCCATGTGTTATTTTGTCTTTTGCCTGACAGCTCCTGGGTAACGTGATGGTGATTATTCTGGCTACTCACTTTGGCAAGGAGTTCACTCCTGAGGTGCAGGCTGCCTGGCAGAAGCTGGTGTCTGCTGTGGCCATTGCCCTGGGCCACAAGTACCACTGAGTTATCTCCCAGTTTGCCAGTGTTCCTGTGACCCTGACATCCTCCTTCTGCACATGAATACTGGGCTTGGCCTTAGGAAGGCTTCTGTTTAATAAAGCACATTTTCTTCAGTAATCAAAAATTGCAACTTTATCTTCTCCATCTTGTACTCTTGTGTTAAAGGAAAAGTGTTCATGGGCTGAGGAGTAGGGAGAAACATAGGAAGAATCAAGCTTGTAAAATTAATGTGGATGTTATGGGAGAATTCCAGGATTCCAAGGAGGATGGCATGATGGGAAAAATCTTTACAGGGGTGGAAAAATGGTTAATTAAGTGGGCAGAGACTCCTAGGGAGTTTTTACTGCACAGGGTAAAGAAGGAGATGTTAGTGGCACCCAAGAAAGCAGATTTGTGGTACATGTTACTTTTCATTAAAAAAAAAAAATTATAGGTATCCAAGATGTAGGCTAGAATTACTATTTTAATTTACTCTTATTTACATTTTGAAATAGCTAGCTTGTCACATGTTTTATGAAATTGATTTGGAGATAAGAAGATGAGTTGAGTGTGTATCAACAATAGCCTGCTCTTTCCTGAAAAATTCCATTGTCTCAAGGGTTAGCCGAGGCTAAGACACACAATATCATTGTGCACTATCTTCTGATAGAATGCAACATGAACTAAAATAGAGTTAGGACCTAAGTGGGAACTTTTTTGAGGGTACAATGAACTTTATGTATGAGATATAATGCTAATAAAGGCTTAAATTCTAAAACCAGAAAGCTAGGGCTTGATGACGTGCATGAAATTGGCTCTCTGAAAGTAGAAGGGAGAGTAAGACATAGGTAGAGGACTAGGGAAGACCAGATAGTTCAGGGCCTGGCTACAAAAATACAAGCTTTTACTATGCTATTGCAATACTAAACAGTAAGTATTAGGATGTTAAGTAACTCAGGAAATAAGATTTTGGGAAAAAGTAATCTGCTTATGTGCACAAAATGAATTCAAGTTTGAAATAAAATAAAATATGGATGATGATTCAAGGGGACAGATACAATGATTCAAACCCAAAAGGAGCAGTGAGGTCTGTGGAATGTGAAGGGTGGACAAATGTGGAGTGAGGAAGACATGGCATTCGATTGACTGTGGGGGATGAGAAGGAAGAAGGAGATGATAAATGACTGAAAGCTCCCAGCTGTGTGAAGATAACAGGAGGAAACCATGCACTGACCTGGGGACCCTCATGTATGCAGGGTAGAGGGGTATTAACTCATTCACTTTTGAGGAAGTGCTAGATTGCTCAGGGAGTTTTGACCTTCAGGTCTTTTGTCTTTCTTATTAAGGCTTGAGACCTTTATATTTTCCAAGTTAGAGTGCCGTATTTTGGCAAATATAACTTTATTAGTCATTTTATTGCCCCCACATATCTGTCAGACTTTGCCCTGTGAAGTACTTTTTAATTTGGCTGTATATATCCAGAATATGGAAGAGAGAAAAATAATTATTGTAGTTGCAGGCTATCAACAACACTGGTCTCTCTGAGCTCTACAAACCTTTCAATATGCCCATAAACAGAGTAAACAGGGATTATTCATGGCACTAAATATTTTCACCTTGTCAGTCAGTTAACAAATGAGAGCAATGTGCATTTTTTGATACATAATATTTGTGCATATTTATGGGGTACATGTGATACATGCATATAATGTGTAATGGTTAGATATTTAGAATATCCATTGCTTTCAGCATTTATTATTTCTATATGTTGAGAAAATTTCAAGTCCTCACTTCTAGCCATTTAGAAATATATAATAAATAGTAATTAACTATAGTCACCCTACTCAAATATTGAACATTAGGCTTAATCCTTCTATTAACTGTGTTTGTACCTATTAACCAACATCTCTTAAATCCCCTGCTATACACACTCATATTTTTTCCAGCCTCTGAAACTCTTATTCTACCACCATGAGACTCACTTTTTTTAGCTCCCACAGATGAATAAAAACATGTGATATTTGACTTTCTATAGTCTGATTTATTTTATTATCTATCCCTTTGGCATCCCAAGAGTTTGTTTTTGTTCTGCTTCAGAGCTTTAAATTGATATAATGACCTCTAGTTCCATCCGTGTTGCAACAGATATCAAGATTTCATTCTTTTTCATGGCAAAATAGTACTGTGCAAAGATATCAACTTTTTAATCCATTTGTCTGTTGATAGACACTTAAGTTGATATCAAACCTTAACTATTGTGAATAGTGTTCAATAAACACGGGTGTAATGTGTCCATTGGTTATACTGATTTCCTTTCTTTTGGATAAATATTAACTAGTGAGATCTCTGGATTGTTTGGTAGTTCTAGTTTTAGTTTATTGAGAAATCTTCATACTGTTTTCCGTAACGGCTATACTATTTTACATTCCCATCAACAGTGTGTAAGAAAGGGTTCCCTTTTCTCCTTATCCTCACAAGCATCTGTTATTTTTTGTCTTTTTGATAATAGCCATTTGAACTAGGGTAAGTAGATTTCTCATTGCAGTTTTGATTCATATTTCCCTAATGATTGGGATGTTGAGCATTTTTTTTTCACAACCCTGTTGGCTATTTGCATGTCTTCTTTTGAGAAATGTTTATTCAGAACTAATCTTTGCTCAGGTGTAGACAAAGATTTTATAGCTAGAACCCTAAAAGCACAGGCAGTAAAAACAAAAATAGACAAATGGGAATATGTTAAAAAGCTTCTGTACAACAAAGAAAACCGTCACTAGAGTGAAGAGACAATCTGTTGAATAGGAAAAAATATTTGCAAACTACTCATCTGACAAGGGTCTGATATCCAGAAAATGCAAAGAACTTGAGAGCAAAAAATGAAATAAAAACATATGAGCAATATGCATTTTTTTAAAAAAAATTATTTCCATAGGTTATTGGGGGAGCAGGTGGTGTTTGGTTACATAAGTTAGTGGTGACTTGTGAGGTATGGGTGCAGCCATCACCCAAGCAGTATACCCTGAACCCAATTTGTAGTCTTTTATCCCTCATTCCCTTCACTCCCTTACCCTCTGAGTCCCCAGAGTCCATTGTGTCATTCTTATGCCTTTGCATCTTCATAGCCTAGCTCCCATTTATAAATGAGAACATACAATTTTTGGTCTCCATTCCTGAGTTATATACTGTGGTGTATATACATATTTTATAAATATATATATTTATAAATATATTTACATATATATATCACAGTTTCTTATACCACATATATATAAATATACACCACACACATACACACACACAATCACAGTTTCTTTATCCACTAATTGATTGATGGTCATCATTTGGGTTGGTTCCACAATGGCAAATTGTGCTGCTATAAACAAGTGTGTGCAAGTATCTTTTTCATATAATGACTTCTTTTCCTCTGGGTAAATAAATATCCAGTAGCGGGATTGTTGGATCAAATAGTAGTAGTTATACTTTTAGTTCTTTAAGGAATCTCTGCACTGTTTTCCATAGAAGTTGTACTAGTTTACATTCCCACCAGCAGTGTAGAAGTGCTCCCTTTTCACCACATCCACACAAACAACTATTTTTTAAAAATATTTTTTGATTATGGCAATTCTTGCAGGAATAAGGTGGTATCACATTGTGGTTTTGATTTGCGTTGCCCTAATCATTAGTGATGTTGGTGATGTTGAGAATTTTTTCGTATGTTTGTTGGTCATTTTATCTATTTTTGAGAATTGTCCTTAGCCTACTTTTTAATGGCATTTTTTTTTCTTGCTTATTTGTTTCAGTTCATTGTAGAATCTGGATATTATTCTTTTGTCAGATGTATAGATTGTGAAGATTTTCTCCCACTCTGTGGGTTGTCTGTTTACTCTGCTGACCTTTCTTTTGCTGCGTAAAAGCTTTTTAGCTTAATTCAGTCCCAGATATTTATCTTTGTTTTTATTGTATTTGCACTTGGGTTCTTGGTCATGAAATCCTTGCCTAAGCCAATGTCTAAAAGGGTTTTTCTGATGTTATCTTCTAGAATTTTTACAGTTTCAGGGCTTAGGTTTAAGTCCTTGATCCATTTTGAGTTGATTTCTGCATAAGGTGAGAGATGAGGATCCAGTTTCATTCTCCTACATGTGGCCAGCCAGTCATTCCAGCACCATTTGTTGAATAGGGCCCCCTTTCCCTACTTCATGTTTTTGTTTGCTTTGTCTAAGTTCAGTTGGCTGTAAGTATTTGGGTTTATTTCTGAGTTCTCCATTCTCTTCCATTGGTCTATGTGCCTATTTTTATACCAGTATCATGCTGTTTTGATGACTATGACCTCACAGTATAGTTTGAAATCAGGTAATGTGATGCCTTCAGATTTGTTCTTTTTGTTTAGTCTTGCTTTGTCTATGTGGGCTCTTTTTTGGTTCCATAAGAATTTTAGGATTTCTTTTCCAGTTCTGTGAAAAATAATGGTGGTATTTTGATGGGAATTGCAATGAATTTATAGATTGCTTTTGGCATCATGGTCAATTTTATAATATTTATTCTACCCATCCATGAGAATGACATTTGTTTCCATTTATTTGTGTCTTATATGAGTACTTTCAGCAGTGTTTCGTAGTTTTGCTTGCAGATGTTTTTCACCTCCTTGGTTAGGCATATGTTCCTAAGTTTTTTGTTGTTGTTGTTTGTTTGGTTGGTTGGTTGGTTTTGTTTTTGCAGCTATTGCAAAAGGAGTTAAGTTCTTGATTTTATTCTCAGCTTGAACATTTTTGGTATATAAGAGAGCAACTGATTGGTGTACATTAATTTTGTATCCAAAATCTTTGCTGAATTCTTTTATCAGTTCTGGGAGGTTTTGGAGGAGTCGTTAGGGTTTTCCAGGTAAGAAATCATATCATCAGCAAACAGTGACAGTTTGACTTCTTCTTTCATGATTTGGGTGCACTTTATTTCCCACTCTTGTCTGATTGCCCAGGCTAGGACTTCCAGTAATATGTTAAAGGGAAGTAATGATAGTGGGTATCCTTGTCTTGTTCCAGTTCTCAGAGGGAATACTTTTAACTTTTTCCCATTCAATATAATGTTGGCTGTGTGTTTGCCATAGCTGGCTTTTTATTACATTGAGGTATGTCCTTTGTACACTGATTTTGCTGAGAGTTTTAGTCATAAAGGGATGTCCAATTTTGTTGAATGCAGTTTCTGTGGCTATTGAGATAATCATGTAATTTTTGTTTCTAATTCTTTTTATGTGGTGTATCACAATTATGTATTAGTTGTCTTTTCAAAGAATGAGTTTTTATTTTATTTATCTTTGCATTTTTTTTTAGAGGGGGCAGCTCAAGACCAACCTGGCCAACATGCTGAAACAACATCTCTACAAAAATACAAAAGTTAGCCAAGCATGATGGCAAGTGCCTGTAATCCCAGCTACTCAAGAGGCTGAGGTGGGAGAATTGCTTGAACCCAGAAGGCAGGAGCTGCAGTGAGCTGAGCACACCACTGCACTCCAGCCAGCGCGACAGAATGAGACTCCGTCTCAGGAAAAAAATAAAAGATTCATTTGTTTAGACCTTAGAGGGTTCGGTCTCTGAGACATCCTCCAAGGTCAGGCTCTACAAGTGGTACCCAACCATATTGCCAGATATGGTCAAACATCTGTACACAGGCATCTCACAGATCCCCTATCTTAAGGAGACCCTAATTTGGGTTCCCCTCAGTCCCTATAATGAGTACTAAGTCTTTCCCACCCACCCTTAGATTGGGAGAAATCACTTATTATTATGTCAGTAACTGGAAGATACTGATATTTTGAGAAACCTTTTTTTTTTCTTTCTTCTTCAACTTTTATTCTAACTTCCAAGGAACAAGTGCAACACGTGCAGCTTTGTCGCATGGGTCAAGATGTATCCTTCTGTTCCTTTAGCCACTCCAACTTTGAGCAGATATAAGCTTTACAAACAAGATTATGAAAGCTGAAAGGATTTTTACCAATATTATTATAATTTCTATTAACTTGATAGATTGGGGCAGATAGAGGTCCCTCCAATAAGCCAGATTTCCAGAGCTTCTGGCATCATAATCTAGCAAGGTCATGGGTCACTTTCAGAGAAAAAAATAAAAAAGCAAACCAATCCCACCAAAAAATAAAAACACAAAACAAAAAATAAAAAAAAACATGAATACTTCCTGTCATGTTAGGTGGCCAATATGTCAGAAATAGCACTGAGTTAGTGAGACAAATGTCTAGAGTACAGTGATATCCCAGCTGTCATAATGTGTAAACTATTAGTCAATAAAAATATCCCTGCCTCTTTAGAGTTGTTTTCCATGCAAACACATGTTTTATGTCTTAGAATACGATTCCTTGAGAAGTGAACCTAGCATTTATACATGATAATTAATTATAATCCACAGCACCTGGCAAAGAACATTCTACCATCATCTTTACAAACCACAGAAGAGCTATACCAAAACCCTGGGTGATCAGCCACCACATTCACTTATCCAGTGATAAATACACATCATCTGGTGTATACATGCATACCTGAACATGAAAACAAATACTTTTGCTGAGATAAGGCAGACATGCTTTATTTCAAATAGGTATAGATAAGTAGATATAGAGGTAAGGATTCAGTCTTATATTACATTAAATAACATTAATCGATTCCTGCACTGAAACTGTTGCTTTGTAAGAATTGTTTTCACTGTGCTATTGAAATCTCAAGAGATAATGGCCAAACCCACAGAGAGAATATGCAAAGATAAGTATAGCACTTCTTTAAAAACTAATGCTTACTAAAAGAGACTAAAACTTGTCCCATCAAAAATCCTGGACCTATGCCTAAAACACATTGCACAATCCAAAAACTTTACAAAAGTTACAACATGCTTTAATTAATCTTCAGGCCTCACTGGAACTAGAGAAGAAGGTAAAACAGGCTGACAAAAGAATTCCTGGTATATTCTATGGTGGGAGAAAGAAACTAGCAAAAGGGAAGAAGAGAGAAAAATTTGAATGATTGAACCAAAATAGGGCAAAGGCTCTAAAAAAAAAATTCAGCCGCAGTATCCTCTTAGGGGCCCCTTCCCCACACTATCTCGGTGCAAATATCTGCCTGAAACTGTCCCTGGCTAAACTCCACCCATGGGTTGGCCAGGCTTGTCTTGACTAATAGCCTTGACAAGGCAGCCTTGACAAGCCAACCTTGACCAATAGTCTTAGAGTATCAGGTGAGGTCCGGGGGCCTGCGGGTGCCTAGAGATGAAAAATAAAAGCATCCTCTAACAGTTCCACATACTCCCTTCTGAAACATCTGAGATTATCAATAAGCTCCTAGTCCAGACGCCATGAGTAATTTCACAGCTGAGGACAAGGCTGCTATCACTAGCCTGTGGGGCAAGGTGAATGTGGAAGATGCTGGGGGAGAAACCCTGGGAAGGTAGGCTCTGGTGACCAGGACAAGGGAGGGAAGGAAGGAACCTGTGCCTGGCAAAAGTTCAGGCTGCCTCTCAGGATTTGTGGCACCTTCTGACTTTCAAACTGCTATTGTTCAATCTCACAGGCTCCTGGTTGTGTACCCATGGACCCAGAGGTTCTTCGACAGCTTTGGCAGCCTGTCCTCTCCCTCTGCCATCATGGGCAACCCCAAAGTCAAGGCGCATGGCGTGAAGGTGCTGACTTCCTTGGGGGAAGCCATGAAGAACCTTGACGATCTCAAGGGCACCTTTGGCCAGCTGAGTGAGCTGCACTGTGACAAGCTGCATGTGGATCCTGAGAACTTCAGGGTGAGTCCAGGAGATGTTACAGCCCTGTTGCCTTTAGTCTCGATATAACTTAGACAACTGAGAATTGATTTAAGCACAGCTGAAGCTACCTGCAGGATGTGAACTATCTGAAGATATTGGGATTGGGAGTTAAGAAACTCCAGAGGACTACATGGACTGAGACTCAGTGGTAATGTTAGGGCCTATGGAGTACCTCTAAAAATCGAGAGGGATAACTTTGGCTTTGAGAAAAGAGTTGTGGAAATGAGGACAATGATTTTTCTTTATTAGATTCAGGTAGAAAGAACTTTATCTTTCCCTCATTTTGATTATTTGTTTTAAAGCAACTTTCTGGAGGCAGGATAAGTATAGCCATCAAAAAGATGCAGGCAGAAGGCATATATTGGCTCAGTCAAAGTGGAGAATTTTAGTAGCCAAACATGTATTGCTAAGGCTATTCATATAATTAGCTGGACACATATAAAATGCTGCTAATGCTTCATTACAAACGTACATCCTATAATTCCAAATGGGGCAGAAGTGTTTTATGGGGGTGAGAAAGAATAGAAACATTTGTCCTGGAGTAGATTTTTTAGTCAGCTGTGAGTGTGTGCATGTGTGTGTATGCATGTACGTGTGTGTGCATGTATTTATTTTAAAGTTTTCAGCCTGTAAAATACAGAGTTTGTGGTGGCAAGAAGATTGCTAGATTTAATTTATGCCAGTGACTAATGCTGCAAGGGGAACACTTACCTGCATTTAATGGGTAGGCAAAATCCAAGCTTTGAGGGAAGTTAACATAGGCTTGATTCTGGGTGGACAGTGGGTGTGTAGTTATCCGGAGGCCAGGCTGGAACCCTCTGCTCACTATGGGTTTATATTTGTTGTCTCCTTTCATCTCAACAGCTCCTGGGAAATGTGCTGGTGACTGTTTTGGCAATCCTTCACGGCAAAGAATTCACCCCTGAGGTGCAGGCTTCCTGGCAGAAGATGGTGGCTGGAGTGGCCAGTGCCCTGGCCTCCAGATACCACTGAGCCCCCTGCCCATGATGCAGAGCTTTCAAGGAGAGGCTTTATTCTGCAAGCAATAAAAATAATAAAA
>CAUYQU010070961.1:0-15194 GCA_963574635.1 Cheracebus regulus | reverse complement strand
ATGGATGGTGGGATGGGAACCTGACGGACAGTGGGGTGGGAACTGGAGGGGTCGGGGTGGGAACTGGAGGGGTCGGGGTGGGAACCGGAGGGGTCGGGGTGGGAACCGGAGGGGTCGGGGTGGGAACTGGATGGATGGTGGGATGGGAACCTGATGGACGGTGGGGTGGGAACTGCAGGGGTCGGGGTGGGAACTGCAGGGGTCGGGGTGGGAACTGGAGCGTGGGGCGAGATCCCGGTGGCGGGGTGGGAACTGGATGCACGGTGGGGTGGGACGCAGACAGAGGCAGCCTGTGGGGGAGGAACACACGTGCGCGGTGGAGACGGTCGGCTCCAGGACTTGTGACCTCTCCGCCCATGGCCGTGCCCCGGCCACACGCACGCATTCCTGGACCCCCGAGAACCTCCTTCTGGAACTGGGTGAGAAAGAGGCGAGGCGGTGTTGCCGGCCGCGGGGGACCCTCAGCCCTGCCGAGGGGCGCTTCCTCTTCCCCCGAGGCCCCTCTCCTCCTCCAGAGAATAAATTAATTCACGAAAAATGACAGTCTGGTCAGCATCGGGGCGCCAGGAAGCCCCGCGTCCGCCGCAGCGTGGGGCCCGGCCCGACAGGAGCGTCAGCCCCTCCCCAGGCGGCCCGGCCCGGGCCAGCGCACCTGCCCCCCGGGACCCGGCCTGGAGGAGAGAGGGCCCCCCCCCCGACACCCCCGGCTGAGCGGGCGCGGCACGGCCCCCTACAGGACGGGGAGCAGGGCGCTCAGCGGCAGCTCCTTCTCCCCGAGCAGCGTGTCCCGCTTGAGGCTGCTGCCCTTGTTGACCACCTTGATCCTCAGCGCCAGCTTGCGGACGCTGGCCGGCCCCAGGCCGTCGAAGAAGAAGTCCTCGTTGAAGACCGGGCGGCGGCTGCTCTTGATGATGGTGCTGCGCTGCTTCTGCAGCTTGCCGGGCACCAGGCACAGCCCCACGCAGCAGTTGATGGCGCGCGCGTCGCACAGCCGGTCGTACAGGCCCTCGGCGGCCAGCAGGCGCACCCGCAGGCGGGCCTGGGCGGCCTCGTACTCGGCCAGCAGCCGCACGCTGCCCCGAGGGCCCACGCGCACCGTGTGCTCCCCGCGCGGGGCCTGCGGCTCGGGGCCGGGCTCGGGGGGCGCGCGGCGGGGCGGGCGGCGCCGGCTGCCGGGGCTGGCGTCCGGGGCGCCGTCGTCCGCCGACAGGGAGCCGTGGCGGCCCACCGAGTGCCGCAGCTGGCTCACCTTGGCCTGGCTGTCCTGGGCGAAGCCTCTGAGCAGCGACACCGAGCGCGACAGCAGCGGGGACCCGAAGGGCGAGGACTCGGCCGAGGACCCCGTGTCGCTCTCGCCGCCGCTGAGGCCGCGGCCGGGGCTCCTGAGGGCCCCGCCGGCCTCCCCGGGGCCCCCGTTCCCCGCGTCGGCCCTGGCGGGAGCGCGGCGGCGCCCGGCACCCGGGGAGCCCACCTGCGCCAGGGCCCCGTGCTCGCTGTGGAACAGGGACTCCCTGCGCCGCGTGTGCGGGCTCTCGGCCAGCGTGGCGAAGCCGTAGGACGTCTGCGCCTTGGGCACGGAGGGCAGGGCCGGGGCGTCGGCGGGGGCCTCCTCGGGCCCGTCCTCGGCGCTCTCCACCTGGATCACGTGGCGGGTCGCGGCCTTCAGGAGGCTCCGGCTCTCGGCCGCCAGCTTGGCGGGCAGTCGCGGGCTGCGCGGGGCCTGGCGCGGCGAGGCCGGGGCCAGGTTCTGCTCCGACGGGGACGGGCCCAGCGCGGCCGGACCCTCCGCCTCCGCGGGGCCCGGGGCCAGCTTGGGGGGGATGAAGAAGTCGGGGATCTTGTCGGGCGTCAGCACGTTGCTGTACAGCGGCCCCTTGGAGGCCTTGTCGCCCGCGTCGCCCCCCACGCCCCGGCCGTTCTCCCGGGACCCCCGGAGCCGCTCCAGGAACCACATGTTGGCTTTTCTCATGGGGGCGCAAGGCCGGCGGCCAGGACCGGGGCTGCGGCGCCTGCGGAGGGAAGCCGGGGTCAGGAGCCGGGGGCGGCGGAGGGTCCTCGGGGGTCCCGCCCGGCGCTGCGGCCCAGGGCAGGGGTGAGGGTGACGCGGGCTCGCCCCCCTTTTCCGGAGGGATCCCGCGCAACTTCCCAAGCCCAGGGCGCTGCGGGGGGCGCGCGCTCCGACTCTCCGGGGAGCTCCGGGGAGGGGGGAGAGGCCGCGCTTCCCCCCCCACCCGACGCTGGCTCTGAGCATTTCAGCGCTCAGGCTACGGCGTTCGGCGCTCAATCCCCAGGGAAGACGCGGCTGTGGGTGGCCCCCGGGGTGTCCCAGCTCCGCCCCCCGCTCCCACCCACCTGTGGCTTCTCCCCGGACCGAGGGCCAGGCGGGTGGGGGAGGAGGGCGCGAGGTCGGGGGCCGCCAGCGCAGCGAGTCGACTCCCCGGCGCCCCCCCAGGCCCTCCCCGACTCAGCTTGGGGCGCGGGTGGGGTCCTGGCAGCCCCCGCGGAACGGGCGGGGCCCCGGCACTCACCTGCCCGCGGTGCCGGCCCGAGGCTGGAGACGCGCAGGGGTCTCGGCGCGCAGGCTCCCGGGGCTGGCGCGGGGGACGCGGCCGGAGCGGGGACGCGGGCGGCGGCGGCGGCAGCGCAGTCGGACTCATTCACCCGCGGCGGGAAACCGCCCAGCCCCGCCGCCGCCGCCGCCGTATTCCTCCTAGTACGGCCGCCCGCGCCCCCGCCCCGCCCCCGCCCCCGCCCGCTCCGCCCCCCAGGGACGGGGGCGGGGCCGTCTCCCCGCAGTCCCCGGAGGTGGTTGGCAGGGAGGAGCCTGGCCAGGGTCCGGGGGTGACTGGGGCGGGCGGGAAACCAGCAGGTGGTCGCGGTTGGCTGCTGGCCACCCCTGCGCTCTGCGGGAAGCCGGATCCCCAACCCCAAACCCCGGCCTCCGCGAGTCTGCAGAGGCCCCAGAACCCCACTCGCCGCCGGCCACTTCTCCGGCGAGGAGCCTTCCCGACGAACGACGACGAATTAATAAGAGCAACAGTAATAAACGCAGCTGCGTTGATGATCAGCCCTCCTCCCCGCCAGCCTCCCGGCGCCCTGGTGGGCCCCTGGCCCTCACACAAGCCGGCACGCAGGTCCTGCTGCAATCCCCAGTTTGCAGATGAGGAAGGTGGGGGTGTCCTTCCAGAAACAAGGACGGAACAGCTAGCAGAGCTGGTTTGACTCAAGGGGTGACCTCTCAGCAGCCGCCCAGGAAGCCTGAGCGGGGCTGGCCCCTTCATTTCACATGCAAACGTTCCCTGAGCCCCTGCTAGGTGCTGCACGGTGCCCTGGCAGCTGGGGACACCGCTGGGACGGAGGGAGGTGGCCCAGGCCTGGTGACGCGGGGGCGGGATGGCCCACCGCGCACCGGTGCAGCTCTACCGGCCGGGTGGCGACTCCGGAACCAGGAGTGCAGCAGGAAGGAAAGTGTGAGGGTCAGGGCGGAGGGAGAAGGTTGGCCGCGTGATTCACGATGGAGAAACCAGGCGGGGAAGACCTCCGAGCCAGGCTTCCCCTGCCGTTCCTGAGACCACCGGCTCCCTCGCCCCGAGGCCCCGACCCACCTCCTGCCAGCTGCTCCTCTGATCTGCCAGCTGCAGGCTTCACTGCTTCCTTCTCTCCCTCCCTGCCTCAGTTTCCTCTTCTGGGAGCTCAGCAGCTCCCCACCCTCTGCATGCGCAGAGCTAGCAAGATAACATATCGCCAGGACCCACCCGGAGCCGGCGGACGCCTGGTGCTTGATTAAATTATCCATTGACCGGGAGCCTCCGAGTTCTGGGAATGTCCCCACGTCTGGATGTGGCTCAAGCTGCCGCCACGGTGGCAAAGGAGGGGTCCAGGAGGGCGACGGAGCTGGGCTGCGGCCTCCCTGCTCTCCCTGCACCCTTGCAGAGAGGGGTTAGGGTCCTGCCGTCCAGAGGGGAAACTGAGACCCGGAGGAGCCGTGACCCCCTACGAGACGCCATCTCAGCCTTGTTCACCCAGAAAACACTGAAGAACCCCCACTTCATGCTGGGGCAACCATAATGCAGCCCCGAAGTCTGGCAGGGAGGCGGGCACAGAGGAATTGTCGCCTTCACACCGCCGCCTCCGGGAAGCCTGGCCGGGCCCCCGAGCCCCAGCTCTGCAGCCATGAAGAACACCCTTGGCTGCCTTCCGCAGCCCCTGCTGGGCCCCGGGGCGGCAGGAGGGGCCTGGAGGTCTCATCCCAGTAGTGTCCCCAGGGCCCAGGCCAGCCACATCTCCAAGAAACATCTGCCAAACAAACGGGGGACCGGCATCACCGCAGGAACAATGGTCTTTCAGCAGGCCGGACGGGAGGGGCCTCAGGGGCCACAGAACCACCATCCTCCATTGCAGACCAGGGCCCAGGGAGGCAAGGGGACAGCTCGGGTCCAAGGAAGGGGCCGTGATAGGTCTCCTGACGGCGGGCCAGCCCCAGGCACTGGGGTTTGCCCACAGCACCCCTGCGCAGCCCAGGTTGGGGCACAGCCTCTCCTCCCAGCTGGGTTGCGGGACACGGCACTGAGTGTACACCAGGCCCACTTCTGTGCTAGGGACACAATTCCAGAGCTGCTCACGGGGCCTGCGTGCTGGCGCCAACCCCTCCCGAGGTGTGACGCTGCACAGGCCTCAGGACCTTCGTCTCCGGCAGCCCAGGGCATCATGGCGTTCCCGTGAGGGTTCAACAGGTGACCACGTGTGACGTTCTAGAGCAGCCTTCATGACTGCTTCGCAGGTGAGGAAGGGGGCTCAGCCGGGGAGCTGGCCCAGACCTCAACGTGCACCCCGGAGCCCTGACCCCACCACAGCCTGGTTCAGCCAGAAGCCCCACCCGATCCCCACGCCCTGTCACATTTGGGGGCTGCGGAAACAGATCCAAAAGGTAGCTGGGATGGGTCCCCACACCTGCCCTGTGGACTGACACAGACCCGCCCTGAGCGGGGCGTTGCAGGGAGGCCGGGCCTTCCGGCTGATGAGCTCTGCACGCTCGGTAGGTAAACAGGAGCCTCTGCTGGTCCACAGAACCTTCTGCCTCCATCTGCCACAGCCCTCCAGGAATCGGAGACCAGGGGCCTGTGGATTCTGGCTCGGGCTGGAGGAGGCGGCCCAGGCGGTATTGACCAGCCCATCTCGGCTCCGAGTCGTGGCACCTCGTGCTGGGTGGCTTTGGCCTCCACCGCCCCAGGTGGGGGCCCGCACAGGAACATGGGGCTTCCCAGAGCCAGGCTCGAATCCAAGGCTGCCCCACGGTGGCCTCCGGGAGGTAGTTTAAGAAAAAGGGGCCTGCAGTCTGAGCTCCAGTGCGGAGGAGGCCACTGGGCACCTGCGCAGCTCGAGGACTTACCCTGGGGGCCTCAGGGAAAGGTGGGGCTGTGTAATAATAAAACAATCCCAGGAGCAGGACTGTCTGTGGGCTCGCAGGAGGGACCCGGCTGGTCCGTGTGTCATAGGTTAGCCCAGTGGAAAGGCCCAGGAGGGCTGCCATTGCGTTTCCAGATAGGGACACTGAGGCACGGGGATGTAGCCTGATTCCTCAGGAGTGCACAGAACCAGCTGACCTCCGGGCCTGCCACAGGGCAGGCGCTCAGTCGATACCAGCTGGTACCCGGGGCGTCCTGGCCCCCCACGGCACTAGCTGGTACCCGGGGTGTCCTGGCCCCCAACGGGAGATCCTCCGGTCTCCTCATGTATACAATTCGGGGAGGGAGGCGACTCACGCAGGCCGCACAGCACACTAGAAGTTGAATCTGACCCAGGATTCTCCTGCCTCCCACTCCAGGCTCCAGCTCCAGGGGAGTGGATTATTGAGTTAATGACTCCAATTATCGGAAGTACAAAGGTAGGAAGGGGCAGGAGACAGGCGTGGGGACCCGGCTGGAGCCAGGCGTCTTGGCACCCAGGTCTTCCAGCTCAGAGAACAGGACTGGGAGATGGGGGCCCTCCAAAACGAGCTTCACCCCTCCCCGTGGGATGGTCTCTGAAGTCACCTCGCCTCTCCGAACCTGTGTTTCCTCATCTGTAAAGTGGGAGCGTCTCCGCACCCCGAGTTCATGTAGTTCTTGGCACACGTCCCAGCAGGCGCCAGTCCTATTTACATGGGGACTTTGAAGAGGACTGGCGGAGGTGGGCATGGATGAATGAATGAATGAATGAATGAAGCGCACGTAGACCCTCTCTGGCCTGCACATCTTGGGGTTCTGCTGCTCCTTACTCCCTGGCACTCCCCCCGAACATCGTACCTCCCACTGGGAAATCTCACGGGGAATCCACACGCATCGCCCCTGTGCTTAAAAGACCCCTGGCAGCTCTTCGTGGCACGGGCCTCCCCCAAGCTCTGTGTCCTCACCTCGGCCACACAGGCCACCCTTCTGCTCCCTAGATGTGCTGGCCGAACGCACCACAGGGTCTTTGCACATGCTGTCTGCGCTGCTCAAAACTCTTTCTTCACCTGGGGCTCACCCTCCAATCAGTCCCTGAGTCGTTCCCACGAAGATACCCCCTGGATTTCCTGGGGTCTGTAAGCTCCAGGGCTCACTCCTTTCCACAGGTGTTTCTTTTTGGGGTTTTTGCTTTTTGTTTTTGAGACAGTCTCTCGCTCTGTCCCCCAAGCTGGAGCACAGTGGCGCAATCTCAGCTCACTGTAACCTCCGCCTCCCAGTTTCAAGTGATTCTCCTGCCTCAGCCTCCCGAGTAGCTGGGATTCCAGGCGCCCACCACCACACCCAGCTAATTTTTGTATTTCTAATAGTCATGAGGTTTCTCCATGTTGGCCAGGCTGGTCTCGAACTCCTGACCTCAGGCGATCCGCCCACCTCAGCCTCCCAAAGTGCAGGGATTATAGGCGTGAGCCACCGCGCCCACTCCACAGGTGTCACTGTACACTGAGTGCTGATTTGCTGATTAAATGTCACTTGGCCATTAACTCCAGGACAGCAGATCTTTGTCACTACTACATCCTGTTTGCTCACCAGAGCTCCTGGCAGATGAAAGATACTCAATGCGAGCACGCTGAAAGATGGTAGGTGGGTGGCTGGTGGGTGAAGGGAGCAGTGAGTGGAATGAACAATCAGTAGACAGGTGGATGAGTGACAGATGGGTGGATGGACAGATGGAAAACGGATGGGTGGAATAATGATGGAGGGTCAGGCAGATGGATGGGGGACCAGGTGAGTGAATGGATGGATGGATGGATGGATGACTGATGGGTGTGTAGACGGGTGATGAATGGGTGATGGATGGATGGATGGATGGATGACTCATAGGTGTGTAGATGGGGAATGAATGGGTGACCGATGGATGGATGGATGACAGGTGTAGACGGGTGATGAATGGGTGATGGATGGATGGATGGATGGATGACGGGTGTGTAGACGAGTGATGAATGGGTGACTGATGGATGGATGGATGGATGACTGACAGGTGTGCAGACGGGGGATGAATCGGTGACGGATGGATGGATGGAGGGATGACAGGTGTAGACGAGTGATGAATGGGTGATGGATGGATGGATGGATGGACTCATAGGTGTGTAGATGGGGAATGAATGGGTGACCGATGAATGGATGGATGGATGGATGGATGGATGACTGATGGGTGTATAGATGGGGGATGAATGGGTGACGGATGGCTGGATGGCTGGATGGATGACGGGTGTGTAGACGGGTGATGAATGGGTGGGGGATGGCTGGGTGACTGATGGGTGTGTGGATGGCGAGATGGATGGTTGGATGGATGAGTGGGTTACTGGTGGATGTGTGGATGGGAGATGGGTGGGTGGATGGATGTGTTGTTGGATGGATGGGGGATGGATGGTGGGTTACTGGTGGATTTATACACGGATGATGGATGAGGGATGCATGGGTGAGTGGGTTACTGATACATGTGTAGATGGACGGATGGGTGGATGGATGAGTGGGTTACTGATATGTAGCTGGGAGGATGGATGGGTAGCTCTTTCTCCCCACCTCTGAAATAAGAAACGTGTCATCAAAGTGCCTTTTGAAGCCTCCAGTCCTGGTTAAGGACAAAGCAGAGTGGCTTTTACTCCCCACACACACCCTTCCTAGACCTGTCCCCCAGAGCAGGGGGTAGGGCCTGCCAACTGCAGAGAAGGCAGTCAGAGATCCTCCCCTCCCCAGAGATCCTGGGCCCTTGAGGGACGTGGGCCAGCAGGGAAGTTGGGAACCCCTCCCCGGGGAAGATGCTGTTTGTGGGAGAAGTTGGGGGTCTCTTGGAGGCAGAGGCTCAGATACAACATGGCAGGTCTGAGGCGTGGAGGCTGGCGTGCTTGAGCACGAAGCCGGGCGTCAGGAGCAGGGGCATCGAGGGGGGTGTCTTGGGAAACGGCGAGAGATGCCAGGACAACAGAAGGGTCAGGCCCCGTCTGGGGCCACGCTGGGGGCATCCTGAGAAGAAAGCAAAGCTCTTGTCCGACGGCGCGTTGGGCTGTCTTGAGAGAGAGAGGTTTGGCATTCGGGCGATAAAACAGGCTGTCTCCAAAGAGGCGGGAGAAGTGTTTAATGGAGACGTTGAAGTGTTTTATCCTGGATAAAATGGAGGTGACTGAAAGAGACACGGGACTGCTGGGCAGAGGGGTCACCCCACAACCTGCCAGGCACGAGCACACGCACAGCCCCACCTCCTTTCCCCAGGTCCAGGCCCCAGGGAGGCCAGACGTGGCCCCTGTGAGCCTCCCCATCAGTCTCCACCTGCAGGAGCCTCCCAGCCACAGCCCCACAGGGGACCCCGGGTGGGCAGGTGGGCTCCTGCTCCTGTGGTCACTCCCGGGTTGCCAATGTCCAGTCTCGGTCCACCGCTGGGCGGGCGGGCGGAGGAAAATGGTGGTCACAGCGCAGGCCAGGCAGCCGCGTCCTTCCTCCTGCTCCCGGGTGGGGCGGGGGCCTCACGGACACCCCGCATCAACTGTCGTGGAGCGGCCCGGCCGCCCGTCATCCCAGCTGGCCTCAAGGCTACCCCCACTTCCACGTCAGCCTGTGTCCCAGCCTGAGAACCCCAAAGCACCTTAACTGTCCCCCCTCAAAGACAACTGTGCGCCCAGTTCCTCGGGTGGGAGGTAAGCCCAGCCAGGCCCAGCGCCCACCTCCTCCCCGGGGTCCTGGGAGCCCCTCGCTCCGGGCGTCAGACTGAACCCGCCTGGCCAGAGGGGCCCCCAGGGACCAGGGCTCGAAGGCAGCGGCTGCTTCTGGAGACGTTTCTTTAAAGGCGAGAAAAGGTTCCGTCTTTGGTATGAACACCCTCACTCCGGGCGGAGGCGGGGCGGGCAGGGGCCCCAGCCGTCAAGCTCTGCCCAGCCCGGGGCGGCTGGAGGAAGGACCATGCCTCAGGCTCATGCGGAGGAAGGAGAGATGGCAGCCGCTCCGGGATGACCAGGATCCAGGAGGAAGGCTGAGCGCCTCAAGGCCAGGAGAAGCAGGAGTGGGCTGAGGACGGTCACCTGCGGGCGGGAAGAGACGGCGCGGTCGGGGCCGAGATGGCGGCCAAACCTGGGTTCCACCCACGAGGGCCACACCTCAGGCCCAGCCTGGAGCCCCTCAGGCCCCACGGCCGGGGCCCCGTCTCAGAACGGGGGCTGAGCACAGTCGGGGGACAGGGCAGCAGCTTCCTCAGCAGGTGTTATTACCGCCCCCCAGGGTTATTTTCGGGGTCACAAACGCCTTTTGGACGGGACGCAGGCAGGGACGGCTGATGCAAACAGAACAGGGGGCCGCTTCCTGCAGGCCGTTTCTGACACTTCACAGCAGCCCCCTCTGGGTCCCCAAAGCCCCTCCCAGGCCCGGAACCCCCTTCCTGCAGCCTGAGGCCTGGCTGGGGGCTGGTGGAGGCCGGCTGCGTGGGGGAGGTGCTGCCCAGGAGAGGCGGCAGGAAGGAGACGGTTGTCATGGGGACGGAGAGCAGCCGACCTGGCCCAGAAGCGCAGCCCTTGGGGAAATTCCACAGCCCCTCCCCCGTGGCCCCCCTCCCCGCTGGGCTCTCGGCCTCCACGCCCTCCCCCCCCACAGCTGCAGCCTCTCCTCCCCCACCTCCCCCCAGAGGACAGACCCTGAAATCACGCAGACTTGCCTGGCCCCCCCCATCCACACCCTACAGTGGGCGCCCCCCAGCCCCAAAAGTGGAGGCCCAAGGCTCGGCGGCCCAGCCTGAGACGTGGTCTTCTCCCAGCCTGGGCTCACATGCCAGCCCCTACCTGCCAGGCACCCCCCCAACCCCGCCGCATGGACACCCAGCACGAAGCAGGGTTCCGTAAAGATCAGGTGATGCGGCCGGGCGCGGTGGCGCACGCCTATGATCCCAGCACTTTGGGAGGCCGAGGCGGGTGGATCACGAGGTCAGGGGTTCGAGACCAGCCTGGCCAGCATGGGGAAACCCTGTCTCTACTAAAAATACGAAAGTTAGCCGGGTGTGGTGGCAGGTGCCCGTACTCCCAGCTACTCAGGAGGGTGAGGCCGGAGAATCGCTTGAACTGAGCGTGTAAACAAAACCTGCCCACCAAGGCTCACGGTGGCCAGAAGGTGGAAGCAGCCCCATTGTCCATCAGCCGATCAACCGACCAACAGAAGGTCCAGCCACAGAGTGGGACATTCTCCAGACGTGAAAAGGAGCCAGGCTCGGACCCAGCCACTGAGCGACTCACCTTGAGGACGTCACACCCGGCAAGACACGCCAGACACGGAAGGCCCCGCAATCCCCTTTCCCTGAAATGTGCAGGACAGGCCGACCCACAGACACAGGGGGCGGGTGTGTGGGGGTCGGGGCAGGGGAGGGGCCGGGGAGGGACGGCTGGTGGGGACGGGGCTTCTTTCGGGACTGACGGAATGTTCTGGAACGCAACAGAGGTGGCGACTGCACGATTCGGATGCCGAACACCCCTGCTTCGTGCCTTATGCGAGGGAAACGTGCGACACGTGAACCGTGTCTCAATTTTCAAGCTAGAAAAGCACCTGGCAGATAGGGCGAGGCCGGCGGCCGTGGCGGCCACGCACCTGGCTCAGGGCTCCCGGGAGACCACGCCACGCAGGTGCAGCTCACTCTCCGCTGCCACGATGGGCTGCCCGTTCTGCAGGTGGTGGTCAATTAGGTGGCTGATACTCTCGAACAGCACGTCCTTCGTCCGCACCTGCAGGTGGAGACCTCGGCATCAGCACCCGGAGCCCGCCTGGACCCGCGCGGTCGGACAGCTGCGTTCCCAGGTCCTGCCGGGGAGCCCTAGAGTGGCCGGACCAGAGAATTCCAGGATGCCAGCCACAGGGTCGGCTTCAGAATTCCAGAACCACTTCTGGCCTCCAGAAGCATGAGAATTGAACCTCTGCTGGTTATTATTATGATATTGATTATGATTATGATGATTCTATTTTGAGATAGAGTCTCACTCTGTTGCCCAAGCAGGGACACAGGCTCCAAAACCCCTGGGTTCTGCGTCCACGCTTCCTGCCGTGGGCTGAAGGGAGACCCCATGAAGACACGCCGGGTCCGAGCCCTGAGCGCCCATGAACGTGAGCTCACTGGGAAAAGGCCTCTGGAGATGCACAGGTCAGGTGAAGGGTCCCGGGACAGATGCGTGCAGGATGACTCAGGCGGGCCCTACGTCCCACGACTCTGTCCCGACAGGACGAGGAACGTCAGGACGCAGATGCACAGGAGGAGGCAGGGATGGGAGCCGAGTGTCCACGGGCCCAGCAGGTGCCGGGAGGGGCTGGACCGAGGCTCCCTCAGAGCCTCCAGGAGCAACCAGCCCCCGCTGAGTTCACACTTCCGGCCTCCAGAGCCGTGAGAATGAAACTCTGCTGGTTTATTATTATTTGTGTGTGTGTGTGTGTGTGTGTGTGTGTGTGACATGGAGCCTCACTCTGTTGCCCAAGCTAGAGTCCCTCTCACTGCAACCTCCGCCTCCCGGGTTCAAGTGATTCTCCTGCCCCAGCCTCCTGAGTAGCTGAGATTACAGGCACCCACCACCAAGCCTGGCTAATTTTTATACTTTTAGTAGAGACGAGGTTTCACCATGTTGGTCACGCTGGTCTTGAACTCCTGATCTCATGATCTGCCCGCCTCGGCCTCCCAAAGTGCCAGGATTACAGGTGTGAACCCGGCCTTTTGTGTGTGTGTGTGAGACAGTCTCATTCTGTCACCCAGGCTGGAGTACAACGGCTGCATCTTGGCTCACTGTAACCTCTGACCCCCCAGTTCAAGAGATTCTCCTGCCTCAGCCTCCCGCATAACTCGGACTCCAGGCGCGCACCACCACAGCCAGCTGTTTTTTGTATTTTTGGTAGAGACGGGGTTTCACCATGTTGGACAGGCTGGTCTTGATCTCCTGACCTCGTGAGCCACCCACTTCGGCCTCCCAAAGGGCTGGGATGACAGGTGTGAGCCACTGAACCCGGCTGGGAATCGGCCTTTTGACAAAGTACCAGCAGGTGTTCTGAAGCTTCTCCAGGTGGGGGAGCTCCCAGTCTGACCCCAGGGATCCATTTACCAGAGGGAGTCTGTCCTGGGAAAGAACTGGGGCATCTCACACCAGGCTGAAGGCTGGGCAGGGGCGGGGAGACCTGAAGCAGTGCGGAGGGGGCTCAGGAACCAGAACACGCACCTCTCACCCAAGCCCCACCCCAGCTTTGTCCCAGGCCGGGGTGCACAAGCACCTCTCCGCACCCCCACAGTGTGCTTCCTGCGGAGACCACGCTCACACCAGCCACTCTGAGGGTGCGGCCAGACGGCTGAAAAACACCTCCTAAACCCCGAGAGGCTCCTGACTCCCCGGCACCTCCGCACCTGGGAAATAATCTGTGGAGCCCAAGGCCCTTCGATGCCGGAAATGCTTCATAAGCCCTAGAACTCCTTGTAAATCGGAAAATGCTTTGTAAACACTAAAACGCTTCAGAAGCTGGAGATTACCAAATCTCATCGGCCCAGAGCAACTGTAAGATGCAGCACAATTTTATGTACCAGGAGGAGAGAGAAGAACCTGCATTAAATAATCATGCAGGTCAGATACGCAGTCAATGGTTTTAAAACAAAATCCAGACTCCAAAGTTGTCAAAATCGGGGCAGGGAGAGTGTCTATCTCAGAACTGAAGCAACTTGGCCAGGCGTGGTGGCTCACGCCTGTCATCCCAGCAATCTGGGAGGCCGAGGTGGGTGGATCCCCTGAGGTCAGGAGTCCGAGACCAGCCTGGCCAACATGGCGAAACCCCGTCTCCACTAAACAAAAAATTAGCTGGGTGTGCTGGCGCACGGCTGTAATCCCAGCTACCTGGGAGGCTGAGGCAGAAGAATCACTTGAACCCAGGAGGCGGAGTTTGCAGTGAGCCGAGATCGCGTCACTGTACTCCAGCCTGGGCAACAAGAACAAAACTCATCTCAGACAAACATGAAAAGAATGAATCAATTCAGTAACTTGATCCCAAAACTCTCTGTACACGGAGACATGCTTTGTACACCCACAGATAAATTGGAACCTGAAAATACCCTGTTTATCCCTCAAATACGTTACCATTTGTACGGTGCACACGTCAGGATGAACAGAGGGAGAGGAGCATGTGGCACTGGGAGAAATCCTAAGATTGGAATTACGATTGGGAGGCCAAGGCCGGAGGATCGCTTGAGGCCACTGGTTCGAAACCAGCCTGGGCAATATAGCAAGACCCCTCATCGCTACAAAAATTAGCTGGGTGTGGTGGCTCACACCTAGAGTCCCAGCTACTCCGGAGCTGAGGCAGGAAGATCCCGTGAGCCCAGGAGCTGGAGGCTGCAGAGCAGCGACTGCACCACTTCACTGCAGCCCGGGTGACGGAGCCACACTTGGTCTCAAACTGGAAACTACTTTGTAATCCCACAGTAGCTGCTCAGAGGCAATATCCATAACAATCTGGAACAGCCTCAGCAATACTGAAAGCCTCTGGATGCCTGCAGACCCCCCAGCTGGGCCCACTCACCACGCCCTGGGGTCAGATGCCCCCAGACCCCCCAGCTGTGCCCAGTCACCACACACTGGGGTCGGAGGCCCCCAGACCCCCCAGCTGTGCCCACTCACCACACTCGGGGTCATATGCCCCAGACCCCCCCGCTGTGCCCACTCACCACGCCCTGGGGTTGGATGCCCCCCAACCCCCCAGCTGTGTACCCACTCACCATGCCCTGGGGTCGGAGGCCCCCAGACCCCCCAGCTGTGCCCAGTCACCACACCCTCGGGGTCAGAGGCCCCCAGAACCCCCAGCTGTGCCCAGTCACCACGCCCTCAGGGTCGGAGGCCCCCAGAACCCCCAGCGGTGCCCACTCACCACACCCTGGGGTCGGATGCCCACAGACCCCCAGCTGTGCCCACTCACCACGCCCTCGGGGTCCACCAGCAGCAGGTGCTTGGGCTGCCCCGCAGGCATGCCGGTGAGGACGTACTGCCCGGGGTTGATGTCGCTGTCCCACACCAGGAAATCCCCGTCTGCGCGGAGCAGCCTCTCTGCCGCCCGGCGGCTTATGCGGCCATGGTACCAGGGCTCCTGCCGCAGCTACTCCTCCGTGGGGGCCACCGGGGCCCGGCGGGTGGGGGGGCTGGGCCACTGGTCCTCCAAGGAAAGGGGGGCTGCTGCCGTACCCGCGGCCGCTGAGCACTCATGCAGCTTCAAGGCGTCCTCAAAGGGTCCTGTGGGCCAAGGACAGGAGCACTGGGTGGGCAGGGGCCGCATAGGGGGCCGGGCAGCTGCTCCTGCCGGGACGAGGGCTGGGAGGAACGGGTTCCCCAGGGAGTCCCCCGTGACCTCGTCGGCCTGCGCTGACCGAGCAACCACAGCGTATGGGACCCGCACTCCGCTCGGCCCCGTGCACGCCATGGGCTCACGTGTGCCGCAACCTGGAAGCCGGGCTGGGTTTTCTAAGCGAGTAAAAGGGCGGCACAGCTCTGTCTTTCAGACGTTAACTCCTATTTCTTTTTCTTGCCTAGTTAGGTGGGTTTCCTTCCCGAAGGGTGCCCTTCCTGTTTCCTCACTGGCCTTACTGCGCTGGCCACGACCCCCAGCACGCGCTCCACAGCCAGCAAAAACCCTCTTAATGTTCTGCCCTGGGTTTCCTGAAGGTTCCAATGGTACCAACCTCCAACAGGCCACTGAGGCCTGTTGCTAAAAAGCAAACTATCTCTCTTT